>SRMA01003523.1:0-35344 GCA_007224835.1 Danionella cerebrum | reverse complement strand
AAGCCGGCACCCAGGGGAACACACGGAGGGATCGAAAATAGGAGTCCCTTTATATGGCAAATTGTGGAACGCCATTGGCTAGCGGTATTTAATTGAATAATAAGCTCCAAGCTAAATTCATCATACCACATTGAGAAGATGCCTTTCAACACAATAAAACTGCTCAAAATGATGCGCTGGCATCACATGATCTGTATTTTGACATGGCACTTTTTGACGGAATATTTGTTTTTTTTCCGGTTCTTGAGAACTATGGATCAATCTACACTTCGGAAGTGTAGCGCATGATTTCAGATTATTTATTCTCTTTCTGAGATGCCTTTTAACACAATAAAACTGCTCAAAATGATGCGCTGGCATCACATGATCCGTATTTTGACATGGCACTTTTTAACGGAATATTTGCTCTTTTTTTCCGGTTCTTGAGAACTATGGATCAATCTACACTTCGGAAGTGTAGCGCATGATTTCAGATTATTTTATTCTCTTTCTGAGATGCCTTTTAACACAATAAAACTGCTCAAAATGATGCGCTGGCATCACATGATCTGTATTTGACATGGCACTTTTTAACGGAATATTTGCTCTTTTTCCGGTTCTTGAGAACTATGGATCAATCTACACTTCTGAAGTGTAGCGCATGAGTTCAGATTATTTTATTCTCTTTCTGAGATGCCTTTTAACACAATAAAACTGTTCAAAATGATGCGCTGGTATCACATGATCTGTATTTTGACATGGCACTTTTTGACGGAATATTGCTGTTTTTCCGGTTCTTGAGAACTATGGATCAATCTACACTTCGGAAGTGTAGCGATGATTTCAGATTATTTTATTCTCTTTCTGAGATGCCTTTTAACACAATAAAACTGCTCAAAATGATGCGCTGGCATCACATGAGCGGTATTTTGACATGGCACTTTTTAACGGAATATTTGCTCTTTTTCCGGTTCTTGAGAACTATAGATCAATCTACACTTCGGAAGTGTAGCGCATGATTTCAGATTATTTTATTCTCTTTCTGAGATGCCTTTTAACACAATAAAGGTGCTCAAAATGATGCGCTGGCATCACATGATCTGTATTTTGACATGGCACTTTTTGACGGAATATTTGCTTTTTTTCCCGTTCTTGAGAACTATGGATCAATCTACACTTCGGAAGTGTAGCGCATGATTTCAGATTATTTTATTCTCTCTCTAAGATCCCTTTTAACACAATAAAACTGCCCAAAATGATGCGCTGGCATCACATGATCTGTATTTTGACATGGCACTTTTAACGGAATATTTGCTCTTTTTTCGGTTCTTGAGAACTATGGATCAATCTACACTTCGGAAGTGTAGCGCATGATTTCAGATTATTTTATTCTCTTTCTGAGATGCCTTTTAACACAATAAAACTGCTCAAAATGATGCGCTTGGCATCACATGATCTGTATTTTGACATGGCACTTTTTGACGGAATATTTGCTCTTTTTCCGGTTCTTGAGAACTATGGATCAATCTACACTTCGGAAGTGTAGCGCATGATTTCAGATTATTTTATTCTTCTTCTGAGATGCCTTTTAACACAATAAAACTGCTCAAAATGATGCGCTGGTATCACATGATCTGCATTTTGACATGGCACTTTTTGACGGAATATTTGCTCTTTTTCCGGTTCTTGAGAACTATGGATCAATCCACACTTCGGAAGTGTAGCGCATGATTTCAGATTATTTTTATCTCTTTCTGAGATGCCTTTTAACACAATAAAACTGCTCAAAATGATGCGCTGGCATCACATGATCTGCATTTTGACATGGCACTTTTTGACGGAATATTTGCTCTTTTTCCGGGTTCTTGAGAACTATGGATCAATCTACACTTCGGAAGTGTAGCGCATGATTTCAGATTATTTTATTCTCTTTCCGAGATGCCTTTTAACACAATAAAACTGCTCAAAATGATGCGCTGCATCACATGATCTGTATTTTGACATGGCACTTTTTGACGGAATATTTGCTCTTTTTCCGGTTCTTGAGAACTATGGATCAATCTACACTTAGGAAGCGTAGCGCATGATTTCAGATTATTTTATTCTCTTTCTGAGATGCCTTTTAACACAATAAAACTGCTCAAAATGATGCGCTGGCATCACATGATCTGTATTTAGACATGGCACTTTTTTAACGGAATATTTGCTCTTTTTTCGGTTCTTGAGAACTATGGATCAATCTACACTTCGGAAGTGTACCGCATGATTTCAGATTATTTTATTCTCTTTCTGAGATGCCTTTTAACACAATAAAACTGCTCAAAATGATGCATTGGCATCACATGATCTGTATTTTGACATGGCACTTTTTGACGGAATATTTGCTCTTTTTCCGGTTCTTGAGAACTATGGATCGAACTACACTTCGGAAGTGTAGCGCATGATTTCAGATTATTTTATTCTCTTTCTGAGATGCCTTTTAACACAATAAAACTGCTCAAAATGATGCTTTGGCATCACATGATCTGTATTTTGACATGGCACTTTTTGACGGAATATTTGCTCTTTTTCCGGTTCTTGAGGATTATGGATCAATCTACACTTCGGAAGTGTAGCGCATGATTTCAGATTATTTTATTCTCTTTCTGAGATGCCTTTTAACACAATAAAACTGCTCAAAATGATGCGCTGGTATCACATGATCTGTATTTCGACATGGCACTTTTTAACGGAATATTTGCTCTTTTTCCGGTTCTTGAGAACTATGGATCAATCTACATTTCGAAAGTGTAGCGCATGATTTCAGATTATTTTATTCTCTTTCTGAGATGCCTTTTAACACAATAAAACTGCTCAAATGATGCGCTGGCATCACATGATCTGTATTTTGACATGGCACTTTTTGACGGAATATTTGCTCTTTTTCCGGGTTCTTGAGAACTATGGATCAATCTACACTTCGGAAGTGTAGCGCATGATTTCAGATTATTTTATTTCCTTTCTGAGATGCCTTTTAACACAATAAAACTGCTCAAAATGATGCGCTGGCATCACATGATCTGCATTTTGACATGGCACTTTTTCACGGAATATTTGCTCTTTTTCCGGTTCTTGAGAACTATGGATCAATCTACACTTCGGAAGTGTAGCGCATGATTTCAGATTATTTTATTCCTTTTCTGAGATGCCTTTTAACACAATAAAACTGCTCAAAATGATGCGCTGGCATCACATGATCTGTATTTTGACATGGCACTTTTTAACGGAATATTTGCTCTTTTTCCGGTTCTTGAGAACTATGTATCAATCTACACTTCGGAAGTGTAGCGCATGATTTCAGATTATTATATTCTCGTTCTGAGATGCCTTTTAACACAATAAAACTGCTCAAAATGATGCGCTGGCATCACATGATCTGTATTTTGACATGGCACTTTTTGACGGAATATTTGCTTTTTCCGGTTCTTGAGAACTATGGATCAATCTACACTTCGGAAGTGTAGCGCATGATTTCAGATTATTTTATTATCTTTCTGAGATGCCTTTTAACACAATAAAACTGCTCAAAATGATGCGCTGGCATCACATTATTTGTATTTTGACATGGCACTTTTTGACGGAATATTTGCTCTTTTTCCGGTTCTTGAGAACTATGGATCAATCTACATTTCGGAAGTGTAGCGCATGATTTCAGATTATTTTATTCTCTTTCTGAGATGCCTTTTAACACAATAAAACTGCTCAAAATGATGCGCTGGCATCACATGATCTGTATTTTGACATGGCACTTTTGACGGAATATTTGCTCTTTTTCCGGTTCTTGAGAACTATGGATCAATCCACACTTCGGAAGTGTAGCGCATGATTTCAGATTATTTTATTCTCTTTCTGAGATGCCTTTTAACACAATAAAACTGCTCAAAATGATGCGCTGGCATCACATGATTCGTATTTTGACATGGCACTTTTTGACGGAATATTTGCTCTTTTTCCGGTTCTTGAGAACTATGGATCAATCTACACTTCGGAAGTGTAGCGCATGATTTCAGATTCTTTTATTCTATTTCTGAGATGCCTTTTAACACAATAAAACTGCTCAAAATGATGCGCTGGCATCACATGATCTGTATTTTGACATGGCACTTTTGGACGGAATATTTGCTCTTTTTCCGGTTCTTGAGAACTAAGGATCAATCTACACTTCTGAAGTGTAGCGCATGATTTCACATTATTTTATTCTCTTTCTGAGATGCCTTTTAACACAATAAAACTGCTCAAAATGATGCGCTGGCATCACATGATCTGTATTTTGACATGGCACTTTTTGACGGAATATTTGCTCTTTTTCCGGTTTCTGAGAACTATGGATCAATCTACACTTCGGAAGTGTAGCGCATGATTTCAGATTATTTTATTCTCTTTCTGAGATGCCTTTGAAAACAATAAAACTGCTCAAAATGATGCGCTGGCATCACATGATCTGTATTTTGACATGGCACTTTTTGACGGAATATTTGCTCTTTTTCCGGTTCTTGAGAACTATGGATCAACCTACACTTCGGAAGTTTAGCGCATGATTTCAGATTATTTTATTCTCTTTCTGAGATGCCTTTTAACACAATAAAACTGCTCAAAATGATGCGCTGGCATCACATGATCTGTATTTTGACATGGCACTTTTTGACGAATATTTGCTCTTTTTCCGGTTCTTGAGAACTATGGATCAATCTACACTTCGGAAGTGTAGCGCATGATTTCAGATTATTTTATTCTCTTTCTGAGATGCCTTTTAACACAATAAACTGCTCAAAATGATGCGCCGGCATCACATGATCTGTATTTTGACATGGCACTTTTTGACGGAATATTTGCTCTTTTTCCGGTTCTTGAGAACTATGGATCAATCTACACTTCGGAAGTGTGGCGCATGATTTCAGATTATTTTTATTCTCTTTCTGAGATGCCTTTTAACACAATAAAACTGCTCAAAATGATGCGCTGGCATCACATGATCTGTATTTTGACATGGCACTTTTTGACGTGATATTTGCTCTTTTTCCGGTTCTTGAGAACTATGGATCAATCTACACTTCGGAAGTGTAGCGCATGATTTCAGATTATTTTATTCTCTTCTGAGATGCCTTTTAACACAATAAAACTGCTCAAAATGATGCGCTGGCATCACATGATCTGTATTTTGACATGGCACTTTTTGACGGAATATTTGCTCTTTTTCCGGTTCTTGAGAACTATGGATCAATCTACACTTCGAAGTGTAGCGCATGATTTCAGATTATTTTATTCTCTTTCTGAGATGCCTTTTAACACAATAAAACTGCTCAACATGATGCGCCGGCATCACATGATCTGTATTTTGACATGGCACTTTTTGACGGAATATTTGTTCTTTTTCCGGTTCTTGATAACTATGGATCAATCTACACTTCGGAAGTGTAGCGCATGATTTCAGATTATTTTATATTCTTTCTGAGATGCCTTTTAACACAATAAAACTGCTCAAAATGATGCGCTGGTATCACATGATCTGTATTTTGACATGGCACTTTTTGACGGAATATTTTCTCTTTTTCCGGTTCTTGAGAACTATGGATCAATCTACACTTCGGAAGTGTAGCGCATGATTTCACATTATTTTATTCTCTTTCTGAGATGCCTTTTAACACAATAAACTGCTCAAAATGATGCGCTGGCATCACATGATCTGTATTTTGACATGGCACTTTTTGACGTAATATTTGCTCTTTTTCCGGTTCTTGAGAACTATGGATCAATCTACACTTCGGAAGTGTAGCGCATTATTTCAGATGATTTTATTCTCTTTCTGAGATGCCTTTTAACACAATAAAATTGCTCAAAATGATGCGCTGGCATCACATGATCTGTATTTTGACATGGCACCTTTTGACGGAATATTTGCTCTTTTTCCGGTTCTTGAGAACTATGGATCAATCTTCACTTCTGAAGTGTAGCGCATGATTTCAGATTATTTTATTCTCTTTCTGAGATGCCTTTTAACACAATAAACTGCTCAAAATGATGCGCTGGCATCACATGATCTGTATTTTGACATGGCACTTTTTGACTCAATATTTGCTCTTTTTCCGGTTCTTGAGAACTATGGATCAATCTACACTTCGGAAGTGTAGCGCATGATTTCAGATTATTTTATTCTCTTTCTGAGATGCCTTTTAACACAATAAAACTGCTCAAAATGATGCGCTTGGCATCACATGATCTGTATTTTGACATGGCACTTTTTGACGGAATATTTGCTCTTTTTCCGGTTCTTGAGAACTATGGATCAATCTACACTTCTGAAGTGTAGCGCATGATTTCAGATTTTTTTATTCTCTTTCTGAGATGCCTTTTAACACAATAAAACTGCTCAAAATGATGCGCGGGCATCACATGATCTGTATTTTGACAGGGCACTTTTTGACGGAATATTTGCTCTTTTTCCGGTTCTTGAGAACTATGGATCAATCTACACTCGGAAGTGTAGCGCATGATTTCAGATTATTTTATTCTCTTTCTGAGATGCCTTTTAACACAATAAAACTGCTCAAAATGATGCGCTGGCATCACATGATCTGCATTTGGACTTAGCACTTTGCCACGGAATATTTGCTCGTTTCCCGGTTCTTGAGAACTATGGATCAATCTACACTTCGGAAGTGTAGCGCATGATTTCAGATTATTTTATTCTCTTTCTGAGATTCCTTTTACCACAATAAAACTGCTCAAAATGATGCGCTGGCATCACATGATCTTTATTTTGACATGGCACTTTTTGACGGAATATTTGCTCTTTTTCCGGTTCTTGAGAACTGAGGATCAATCTACACTTCGGAAGTGTAGCGCATGATTTCAGATTATTTTATTCTCTTTCTGAGATGCCTTTTAACACAATAAAAACTGCTCAAAATGATGCGCTGGCATCACATGATCTGTATTTTGACATGGCACTTTTTGACGAAATATTTGCTCGTTTTCCAGGTTCTTGAGAACTATGGATCAATCTACACTTCGGAAGTGTAGCGCATGATTTCAGATTATTTTATTCTCTTTCTGAGATTCCTTTTACCACAATAAAACTGCTCAAAATGATGCGCTGGCATCACATGATCTTTATTTTGACATGGCACTTTTTGACGGAATATTTGCTCTTTTTCCGGTTCTTGAGAACTGAGGATCAATCTACACTTCGGAAGTGTAGCGCATGATTTCAGATTATTTTATTCTCTTTCTGAGATGCCTTTTAACACAATAAAAACTGCTCAAAATGATGCGCTGGCATCACATGATCTGTATTTTGACATGGCACTTTTTGACGAAATATTTGCTCGTTTTCCAGGTTCTTGAGAACTATGGATAAACTAAACATCTATTGTGTAGCGCATGATTTCAGATGATTTTATTCTCTCTCTAAGATGCCTTTTAACACAATAAACTGCTCAAAATGATGCTCTGGCATCACATGATCTGTATTTTGACATGGCACTTTTTGACGGAATATTTGCTCTTTTTCCGGTTCTGGAGAACTATGGATCAATCTACACTTCGGAAGTGTAGCGCATGATTTCAGATTATTATTTTATTCTCTTTCTGAGATGCCTTTTAACACAATAAAACTGCTCAAAATGATGCGCTGGCATCACATGATCTGTATTTTGACATGGCACTTTTTGACGGAATATTTGCTCTTTTTCCGGTTCTTGTGAACTATGGATCAATCTACACTTCGGAAGTGTAGCGCATGATTTCAGATTATTTTATTCTCTGAGATGCCTTTTAACACAATAAAACTGCTCAAAATGATGCGCTGGCATCACATGATCTGTATTTTGACATGGCACTTTTTGACGGAATATTTGCTCTTTTTCCGGTTCTTGAGAACGAGGGATCAATCTACACTTCGGAAGTGTAGCGCATGATTTCAGATGATTTTATTCTCTTTCTGAGATGCCTTTTAACACAATAAAACTGCTCAAAATGATGCTTTGGCATCACATGATCTGTATTTTGACATGGCACTTTTTGACGGAATATTTGCTCTTTTTCCGGTTCTTGAGAACTATGGATCAATCTACACCGGAAGTGTAGCGCATGATTTCAGATTATTTTATTCTCTTTCTGAGATGCCTTTTAACACAATAAAACTGCTCAAAATGATGCGCTGGCATCACATGATCTGTATTTTGACATGGCATTTTTAGACGGAATATTTGCTCTTTTTCCGGTTCTTGAGAACTATGGATCAATCTACACTTCGGGAGTGTAGCGCATGATTTCAGATTATTTTATTCTCTTTCTGAGATGCCTTTTAACACAATAAATTGCTCAAAATGATGCGCTGGCATCACATGATCTGTATTTTGACATGGCACTTTTTGACGGAATATTTGCTCTTTCCGGTTCTTGAGAACTATGGATCAATCTACACTTCGGAAGTGTAGCGCATGATTTCAGATTATTTTATTCTCTTCCTGAGATGCCTTTCAACACAATAAAACTGCTCAAAATGATGCGCTGGCATCACATGATCTGTATTTTGACATGGCACTTTTTGACGGAATATTTGCTCTTTTCCGGTTCTTGAGAACTATGGATAGATCTACACTTCGGAAGTGTAGCGCATGATTTCAGATGATTTTATTCTCTCTCTAAGATGCCTTTTAACACAATAAAACTGCTCAAAATGATGCGCTGGCACCACATGATCTGTATTTTGACATGGCACTTTTTGACGGAATATTTGCTCTTTTTCCCGTTCTTGAGAACTATGGATCAATCTACACTTCGGAAGTGTAGCGCATGATTTCAGATTATTTTATTCTCTTTCTGAGATGCCTTAACACAATAAAACTGCTCAAAATGATGCGCTGGCATCACATGATCTGTATTTTGACATGGTACTTTTTGACGGATTATTTGCTCTTTTTCCGGTTCTTGAGAACTATGGATCAATCTACACTTCGGAAGTGTAGCGTATGATTTCAGATTATTTTATTCTCTTTCTGAGATGCCTTTTAACACAAAAAAACTGCTCAAAATGATGCGCTTGCATCACATGATCTGTATTTTGACATGGCACTTTTTGACGGAATATTTGCTCTTTTTCCGGTTCTTGAGAACTATGATCAATCTACACTTCGGAAGTGTAGCGCATGATTTCAGATTATTTTATTCTCTTTCTGAGATGCCTTTTAACACAATAAAACTGCTCAAAATGATACGCTGGCATCACATGATCTGTATTTTGACATGGCACTTTTTGACGGAATATTTGTTTTTTTTCCGGTTCTTGAGAACTATGGATCAATCTACACTTCGGAAGTGTAGCGCATGATTTCAGATGATTTTATTCTCTCTCTAAGATGTCTTTTAACACAATAAAACTGCTCAAAATGATGCGCTGGCATCACATGATCTGTATTTTGACATGGCACTTTTAACCGGAATATTTGCTCTTTTTCCGGTTCTTGAGAACTATGGATCAATCTACACTTCGGAAGTGTAGCGCATGATTTCAGATTATTTTATTCTTTCTGAGATGCCTTTTAACACAATAAAACTGCTCAAAATGATGCGCTGGCATCACATGATCTGTATTTGACATGGCACTTTTTAACGGAATATTTGCTCTTTTTCCGGTTCTTGAGAACTATGGATCAATCTACACTTCGGAAGTGTAGCGCATGATTTCAGATGATTTTATTCTCTTTCTGAGATGCCTTTTAACACAATAAAACTGCTCAAAATGATGCGCTGGTATCACATGATCTGTATTTTGACATGGCACTTTTTAACGGAATATTTGCTCTTTTTCCGGTTCTTGAGAACTATGATTCAATCTACACTTCGGAAGTGTAGCGCATGATTTCAGATGATTTTATTCTCTCTCTAAGATGCCTTTAACACAATAAAACTGCTCAAAATGATGCGCTGGCATCACATGATCTGTATTTTGACATGGCACTTTTTAAGGAATATTTGCTCTTTTTCCGGTTCTTGAGAACTATGGATCAATCTACACTTCGGAAGTGTAGCGATGATTTCAGATTATTTTATTTTCTTTCTGAGATGCCTTTTAACACAATAAAACTGCTCAAAATGATGCGCTGGCATCACATGATCTGTATTTTGACATGGCACTTTTTAACGAATATTTGCTCTTTTTCCGGTTCTTGAGAACTATGGATCAATCTACACTTCGGAAGTGTAGCGCATGATTTCAGATTATTTTATTCTTCTTCTGAGATGCCTTTTAACACAATAAAACTGCTCAAAATGATGCGCTGGTATCACATGATCTGTATTTTGATATGGCACTTTTTGACGGAATATTTGCTCTTTTTCCGGTTCTTGAGAACTATGGATCAATCTACACTTCGGAAGTGTTGCGCATGATTTCAGATTATTTATTCTCTTTCTGAGATGCCTTTTAACACAATAAAACTGCTCAAAATGATGCGCTGCCATCACATGATCTGTATTTTGACATGGCACTTTTTGACGGAATATTTGCTCTTTTTTTTTTTTTTTAGAACTATGGATCAATCTACACTTCGGAAGTGTAGCGCATGATTTCAGATTATTTTATTCTCTTTGTGAGATGCCTTTTCACACAATAAAACTGCTCAAAATGATGCGCTGGCATCACATGATCTGTATTTTAACATGGCACTTTTAGACGGAATATTTGCTCTTTTTCCGGTTCTTGAGAACTATAGATCAATCTACCCTTCGGAAGTGTAGCGCATGATTTCAGATTATTTTATTCTCTTTCTGAGATGCCTTTTAACACAATAAAACTGCTCAAAATGATGCGCTGGCATCATGATCTGTATTTTGACATGGCACTTTTTAACGGAATATTTGCTCTTTTTCCGGTTCTTGAGAACTATGGATCAATCTACACTTCGAAGTGTAGCGCATGATTTCAGATTATTTTATTCTCTTTCTGAGATGCCTTTAACACAATAAAACTGCTCAAAATGATGCGCTGGCATCACATGATCTGTATTTTGACATGGCACTTTTTAACGGAATATTGCTCTTTTTCCGGTTCTTGAGAACTATGGATCAATCTACACTTCGGAAGTGTAGATTGATTTCAGATTATTTTATTCTCTTTCTGAGATGCCTTTTAACACAATAAAACTGCTCAAAATGATGCGCTAGCATCACATGATCTGTATTTTGACATGGCACTTTTTGACGGAATATTTGCTCTATTTCCGGTTCTTGAGAACTATGGATCAATCTACACTTCGGAAGTGTAGCACATGATTTCAGATTATTTTATTCTCTTTCTGAGATGCCTTTTAACACAATAAACTGCTCAAAATGATGCGCTGGCATCACATGATCTGTATTTTGACATGGTACTTTTTAACGGAATATTTGCTCTTTTTCCGGTTCTTGAGAACTATGGATCACTCTACTCTTCGGAAGTGTAGCGCATGATTTCAGATTATTTTATTCTCTTTCTGAGATGCCTTTTAACACAATAAACCTGCTCAAATGATGCGCTGGCATCACATGATCTGTATTTTGACATGGCACTTTTTGACGGAATATTTGCTCTTTTTCCGGTTCTTGAGAACTATGGATCAATCTACACTTCGGAAGTATAGCGCATGATTTCAGATTATTTTATTCTCTTTCTGAGATGCCTTTTAATACAATAAAACTGCTCAAAATGGTGCGCTGGCATCACATGATCTGTATTTTGACATGGCACTTTTTAACGGAATATTTGCTCGTTTTTCCGGTCCTTGAGAACTATGGACCAATCTACACTTCGGAAGTGTAGCGCATGATTTCAGATTATTTTATTCTCTTTCTGAGATGCCTTTTAACACAATAAAACTGCTCAAAATGATGCGCTGGCATCACATGATCTGGCTTTTGACATGGCACTTTTTGACGGAATATTTGCTCTTTTTCCGGTTCTTGAGAACTATGTATCAATCTACACTTCGGAAGTGTAGCGCATGATTTCAGATTATTTTATTCTCTTTCTGGGATGCCTTTAACACAATAAAACTGCTCAAAATGATGCGCTGGCATCACATGATCTGTATTTTGACATGGCACCTTTTGACCGAATATTTGCTCTTTTTCCGGTTCTTGAGAACTATGGATCAATCTACACTTCGGAAGTGTAGCGCATGATTTCAGATTATTTTATTCTCTTTCTGAGATGCCTTTTGGCACAATAAAACTGCTCAAAATGATGCGCTGGCATCACATGATCTGTATTTTGACATGGCACTTTTGACGGAATATTTGCTCTTTTTCCGGTTCTTGAGAACTATGGATCAATCTACACTTCGGAAGTGTAGCGCATGATTTCAGATTATTTTATTCTCTTCTGAGATGCCTTTTAACACAATAAAACTGCTCAAAATGATGCGCTGGCATCACATGATCTGTATTTTGACATGGCACTTTTTAACGGAATATTTGCTCGTTTTTCCGGTTCTTGAGAACTATGGATCAATCTACACTTCGGAAGTGTAGCGCATGATTTCAGATTATTTTATTCTCTTTCTGAGATGCCTTTTTAACACAATAAAACTGCTCAAAATGATGCGCTGGCATCATATGATCTGTATTTTGACATGGCACTTTTTAACGGAATATTTGCTCTTTTTCCGGTTCTTGAGAACTATGGATCAAACTAAACTTTGGAAGTGTAGCGCATGATTTCTGTTGATGAAATGATGAAATGTGATTTCATGACTCCATGTTTTGTAGATACTAAATGTATGATTTATCAAATGCATTAATAACTGTGTCTGTTCAGTTCTATTAGTTCTCATTCCTTTCAGAGATTTTCTTAGCGTTTACCGTGAGCTAGATTTCAAACTATTCTTTACCAGTCACTCCTTTCCAAATTTAATTTATGAACAAAACTTCAAAACCACTGAGAACCATCCTGTTGATGGCGGTGTTGTGCCATTTTTCGACTCCGCGGCAGATTCTGACTCCTCTCTCTGCGTGAACGCGCATGACGTCACGGTTGACGGAAGTTTTCGGGGACGTTTTTTGCGAGGGGTTTTTTTTTCATTAAGCATACCGAGAGTTGATTAAAGTGAGTTGGTCTGTAGTTTGTTCATTTTATATTAAAAATATTTTTTCTGTTTCTTATTTGCAGCTGTGGGTTTCCGACTGAGAAGCCTTTGTATATTATACAAGTTCGAGGCGAGGATGGATACTCAAAACTGTGTTTTAAATGAAAAAAGTTTGTTAAAGGAGGAAAAAAAGTACTTAGTTGACTTCTTTATGGATCCATGAAATGAAAAAAATCTTTACACCTATGTAATTTCTTCGGGTCATCATTTCCACATGATTATAATGGTCTATTTGGCAACAGTCTTTGTGACTTTGCTGCGACCCCGGCTACAAAGACCAGGCCCCCAGTCCACGGCGTCGCCTGACGCCGGTGACCGGGAGATAGGACGCCGAAAGCGGTGCTCGAGGAAGCGGAAGCGCGGCAAGCGGGCGGGCGTCCGTGCTAGGCTAGAAGCTAACCGTAGCCGGCCGGCTCTCCCGTCCATTTTTCTCTCCAATGTCTGCTCCCTGGACAATAAATTGGACTGCATCCGACTCCAGCGGACTACTGCATCAGCTTATATGGTTGAAATGACAATAAAAAGCTTCTTGACTTGACTTGACTTGACTTGAGATGGACATAAAAAGTAGAAGAGGCATTTTTTTGAGATAAAAAAAAATGTGATTCTGAAAAAATTTACTTGCAACCTGAACTTAAATTATATTACAAAAAAAAAAAAAAAAACCCTTTACAGATATTGAGCTTTATTGAGTCATAGGCATAGCAATGTCTCAACAGGGGGGTTGGTATAATAAGTAAAGTTTTTATAAAATGTGATTTTACAAGTTATGCAAAAAGAAGTTTTGTAATTAATATCTTACTTGTGCAAAAATAATCCACAGGGAAATCTAAGGGAAAAAAGTATGTTTCCAAAATCTAAATATCCATTTGAAAACATTTATATGAACTTTATTGAACTAAATGAATGTGAAGACATTAAATATTGTTTAGTAATCTAAGACATGTTCTTGAAATGATGAATTTAAACCTAAATGAAAACCCTTTACTGATGAAAGAGTGAAAATGCTGATTATATGACCATATTGCTAATCGCACGAGAGGTCTTTTCTGCTAAACTCTTCCCAGGAACACCTGACTGAGACCCATTGCTGAACCTGAAACCAGGAGACCGGGTGCTGATCAGGGTGATTAAGAGAAAAAATTGGAGTGAACCTCAGCGGGAAGGAGCATATCAAGCGCTACTCATGACGCCAAGGCCTTCCTGGGTTCATCTTCCTAACAAAAAAAAAAGGTAAATTTGAGCGCAGAATAGAATCTAAAAAGAATTGAACATGTTAAAAGCTTATATAACCTATGTTTGGCGACCATTTGAAAGTTGAGTCGCTGTAGAAAATATGTCACTAAATAACTGATAAATCTGAGCGAGCAGATCAACGCCCAGCCCAGTTCAACCATAACACTAACACGTCAACACTAGAGGGAGCTAGCGTGCTTTAGGTGGTTACCGTGATTTAAGGTGACCAGCAAGGAAGAAAGTAGTGATGGAAAGTTCGGATCATTTTACGGATTCGGTTCTTTGAGTCTCGTTCAGTAAAATGAACGAATCTTTTTTCGAGTCATTTCGTTCATTTTACTAAAATATCAATAAATGTTGTGTGTACTTCCACATCTACTAGCGTTTTATACACAAACGCGAATCACACTACAAATGAGACAAAACTATAATGCTAAATTAAAAATGAATATAAATATATTACTAAAGCCTACCTGGGTCTTTTAGTCTGGTTTACCCAAACTCTGATCTGTCTTCTTTAGATTTAAATCTCTTTGGTTCGACACAAAATTACTTCACTCTGATGTTAACGTGTGCAGTCCGAGCACTCAGTCCGGACTTCTTTGTCACGTGACCGCTACAGTGCCGGGATCCGAAAAGATTCGTTCTTTTTGCGAGTACGGGTCCTTTCGGTCTTTTCTCTTTCCGGCTCATGATGCATTGGTTAACATTACGGAGAGGCCATGAGCCGGAACCCGAAAAGATTCGTTCTTTTAGCGAGTCCGGGTCCTTTCGGTCTTTTCTCTTTCCGGCTCATGATGCATTGGTTAACATTACGGAGTGGCCATGAGCCGGAACCCGAAAAGATTCGTTCTTTTTGCGAGTCCTCCGGGTCCTTTCGGTCTTTTCTCTTTCCGGCTCATGCTGCATTGGTTAACATTACGGAGTGGCCATGAGCCGGAACCCGAAAAGATTCGTTCTTTTAGCGAGTTTGGGTCCTTTCGGTCTTTTCTCTTTCCGGCTCATGCTGCATTGGTTAACATTACGGAGCGGCCATGAGCCGGAAACAGAAAAGATTAGTTCATCTTTCGAGTCATTCGGGTCTTTTCGGTCTTCTGTCATTGATGATGAACGGGTTACGCTCGGAAAACCACAAGAATGATGCGCATGCGCCAATGAACGAATCCCTCTCCAACACGACTCGTTCATACGGAGTCACATTAAAGATTTGTTCAAAAAGAACGAATCGTTCTTGAACGACACATCACTAGAACAAAGACTCACGCCGATCCACGAGTGATGCCAACACGACTCTGTTTACTCCTTTCTATTAGGTGAGTTACAATGATTACCTATGCCTACCTTTATCGTTAAAGTGAAGTTGTGAATGGATAAATCAGTCAGAATGAAAATCGTAACATGTTATACTGTTGAATGAATGAATTGCGTTTGTAACTATTGGATCCACTTTGTATGCTCCGTATAGTGTTGCCTTGTATTTGATGTGAGTTGCTAATTTATTAAGACGGTTTTAATGGGTTCTAAATGGCACATAATTTGTACACCAGGGGTTTAATGTCATTTTTGTAAAAAGAGATTTTTTAGTTATATAGCTTTGATGAAATTGTTGTAGATAATGTGTGGTTTGAATTGACAGTTTGTTTGTGGTGAATTAAGATTGTGTAGATATGGGAAGTTTTCTAATCATGGAAGAGAAAAGGGTTATCAATGTGGGTTCATGCATTTAAATATGTATTGGTGTTTAGTTGAGATGACTTTATTGTTGAACAAGGACGAAATCTGGGGGTAAAAATGGACAGTGATCTGAAATTCGATGTGCAGATCAAATCAATTGTCAAGTCCAGTTTTTATCATTTACGACAACTAGCCAAAGTCAAGCCATTTTTATCAAGACATCATTTTGAGGTTTTTAATCCATGCTTTTATCTCATGTAGACTTGATTACTGTAATGCACTTTATGTTGGGCTCAGCCAGAAACTGCTGTCTCGTCTGCAATTAATTCAAAATGCTGCAGCCCGACTTTTAACAGGTACCAAAAAATTTGAGCACATCACTCCCATTTTAGCTTCTATGCATTGGCTACCGGTGCATTTTGGGATTGATTTTAAAATTCTTTTATTTGTTTTTAAATGTCTTAATGGCCTCGCCCCACAGTATTTGTCCGACCTGCTTCAGCCATACATTCCCTCACACCCTCTAAGGTCGGCAGATCAGTCTCTTTTAAGAGTCCCACAAACAAAGAGGAAATCTAGAGGTGATTGTGCTTTTGCAGTTGCTGCCCCCAGACTACGGAACAGTCTGCCCCTGCACATTAGGCAGGCTGACTCTCTTGTAGCTTTTAAATCCTCTTTGAAAACATACTTTTTCTCCCTGGCTTTTAACTCAGTCTGAGATGTTGACTTTTACTGTGTTATGTCTTTACTATGTTTTTATTGTTTTTTTTATCTTCATGTGTTTTATATGCTTTTGTATTTGTGGACAGCACTTTGGCCAACTGGGTTGATTTTAAAGTGCTCTATAAATAAAGTTGAGTTGAGAATGAGTAATGGAAAAACCATTGTTAGTGCATTCTGATATTTACAGTTGTGTTCAGAATTATTCTACCCCCACTGAAATTGAGTGTTTTGGCCAGTTTGACATTGATTTTGATTATTTCAGTCATCTTGTTTACAATTAAATCAAAGAGGCACTTGTAAATCAGACAAATATAACATAACTTTTATAATGAAATAACTACAAATGTCTTTTCTGTGCTCACATCATTATCAGTTTTATTCAACCCCCAAGTGACATTCAATCTTAGTACTTAGTACAACAACCCTGTCCAGTTATAACAGCTTTTAAACGTGAAGCATAGCTTGACACAAGTGTCTTGCAGAGATCTACATGTATCTTCGCCCATTCTTCATGGGCAGAAGCCTCCAGTTCAGTCACATTCTTAGGCTTGCGCGCTGCAACTGCTTTCTTTAAGTCCCACCAGAGGTTCTCAATCGGATTTAAGTCTGGTGACTGCGATGGCCACTCCAAAATGTTCCAGCCTTTAATCTGCAACCATGCTCTAGGAGCTGGAAGGGTGTTTAAAAAACAATGAATGAGTGAATTATTATTATAGTGGTGGTGGTTGTTGTTGTTCTAATGCTGTTTATCTCTTTATTTTAAATACGTTTTTATTTTATTTAACGCTGTCAAATATGAAGCCGTGGCGGAAGGAAAGAAAAAAAAAAGGCAGGGTCCCTTCCTCCTCCCTCACCACAATCCACCTAGACTTCAAACACATCGGTGAGCAGTTTCCCGCTCCCAAACAGCTGAGACGTCGTGAGTCTTATAGATGTGGTCCAATACGCATAGCGTTTCGGTTGACGGTGACCAGAATTTTTCACGGTCTTCCCCAACACTCTGTTCGCGAGCAGCGTGCAGTTCTCGGCCGACGGCAGCTCTCGGGTCATTTGTTAACTTATCACGACGGAGTGGATTCAAGGTTTGTCTCAAACAGCGACCTATGCAAATGAGTTCAATCCTATAGGTCGCGTCGTCACGCTCGTCACGCCAGACAGTTAAACGTTTGTTTAGATTTGATGTGTCCATGTTTGACTCGCCTAAGAAATGCTTTTGTCTTTTATTTGAAGCTCGTGGTTAACTCGACGCTTAACAACATCAAAAGATTCATGGTGTGTATTTGTGTTTTTTTTTCTTTTCAGAGGTTCGCCACCTGAGGGCGCACGCGCTCCAAAAACCGCAGAGAGAGAGAAAGAGAGAGAGAGAGAGAGAGAGAAGGCCAGGGGTGAGTAACGGTTTTTGCTCAATTTCTCTCCGATCTCTTGGTCACTTTCGATAAATTACTGCTTGTGGGAGATTTTAATATTCATGTAGATGAACCAGGTGATGCCCTTGGACTGTCATTTATAGACCTAGTAAATTCATTTGGGGTTCAACAAAACATTTCCAGACCACCTCATAGTCTTAATCACACATTAGATTTAATAATATCCCACGGATTAGACGTCAGTGATATGAACATTATACCTCAGTCTGATGATTTTACAGACCATTATCTCGTCATGTTCACATTACCAGTAGAGCAGATTAGTCGCGTGTCACCACGTTATAGACTCGGTAGGACTATTGTTCCATCAACTAAGGACAGATTCATAAGTAACCTGCCCAATCTGTCTATTTGTCTAACCACTATCCCCGGAATCCGAACGATCAAGACGAATTAACTAACATGATAGGCACCTCCCTCGCTAGCACATTAGACATCCGGTTAAAAAAGGTTAGAGAAATAATACCTGCACCATGGTATAATAGCCATACTCGTGCCCTCAAGAGAGAAACCCGTACTCTATAGAGGAAATGGAGAAAAAAAATAAATGAGCGGTTTTTAGACTTGCATACAGAGACAGTATGCTCAGTTACAGACAGGCACTAAAGGCTGCGAGGGTTCAGCACCTGAGCAAACTGATAGAAAACAATCAGAACAATCGCAGGTTCCTTTTTAACACAGTGGCTACACTAACAACAAATCAGTTATCTGTAAAGAGTATTCCATCTCAGTTTAGTAGTGAAGACTTTATGAATTTCTTCACTGAAAGAATTGAAAATATAAGAAACACAATTTCTGACGTCCAACCTCTGACATCATCCTGTGTTCCAGTCTCACCTGAAATTACTCAGTTACAATTACAGTGTTTTACAAGTATAGGACAGGAAGAGCTGTACGGCCTTATATATAAAACCAAATCCACAACATGTGTGTTAGATCCTATTCCCACCGAACTGCTAAAAGACGAGTTACTTGCAGCTGGAGAGCCTATTCTTAATATCATTAAATCCTCGCTATCCCTCGGTCATGTCCCTAAACCTTTCAAGTTAGCAGTTATTAAGCCTCTCATCAAGAAACCAAATTTAAAAAAGGTTTCTTAAAATGTACTTATAACTACATAAAATAATAATAATAAACTATTATAAAATGTATTTAAAACTACAGTGGCAAAATTCGACGCATATTCGCTACTCGATACAGTCGACATATTTCACAAGCGCTAGCACGGTGGCTTTTCATCCAAAGGTCACTAGTTCGAGGCTAGCGGGCGGGTTCTTGAGGCGGAGCTTGCACATACTTCCGTGGGTTTCCTGTAGGTCCGTGGCCACAGATGCTAATGAGTGAAGTGTGAAAAGAGTGATTTCTCTCTCTCTCTCTCTCTCTCTCTCTCTCTCTCTCTCTCTCTCTCTCTCCCTAGTAGAAATGCTTTACAGAGTCAGTAAAAGCACAGGGTTCTCTCCACGCCGCGACTGCGATGACGTGTCTGTGTGAATTCGTGAAGGCCAATAAATTGCGTTGGTGTTCTGCCTTTGACATGCACTGTCTTTTAAACAGAGTCTGCTTTTACTTGTTCCCTTAGATTCTCCTGGTGAAATTCCCGCGGTGGCGTTGTCCGCTTTGACGAGCTGATTTCTTCTGCTCGTCGCAGTCAGCAGGACAATGCCAGAAACACACAGCCAACGCCAGCGAGCGATGTGCGTGTGTTTATGAGAGCCGACCGCACTCCGAAAGCCACACTCAAGACTCACTCAGAGAACAATATACGGGTAAAGTGCACGCGATGCCAGGCTGCCCAATAACGGAAAGAGAGCAGATTTGGTGTCCAGCACACGCTTTGTTCGATGCGTTTGTAAAATGTACAAATTGTTTATGGTAAAATGTTAAAAATGCAAAAAAATAAAGAAACCAAAACAATCTTAGCTCACTTTTTGTACGTGTTTCATCTATGATTCGTACATTGATATTGTGATTTTCTCGGGACCGTCGTAGAAGTGATCATTTTGAAGTGTTTTGAACATTTCTTATATTTTTTCAATTTAACAAGAAATCAGTCGCACTAAAAGGAAAACTAAAGTGTTGCCCATAAATGTTTACCCGTTTACTACCTCGTTCGTTCATTGTCTGCATTCGTTGTGAAAATTAATGAACGCCGATCTGTGTCTTTGCAGAGAAGAGTATCCTTCAATCGTAATCCGCTCATACGAGGTGTCAAAGCGGTGGCCCTTTGCATCAATCGGTACCCAGGAAGCAGCTCGCGCGTTTCCCAAATCCATCTTCCCTTTTCAGATTCAAAGGCTTATGGTGCCGGTGCACGTTTCCAGCGCCGTTGGGGAAGATTGCGGGGTACGCACTAGAATTGAGCCACTTCAATGATCTCGACGCATGTTTCTGCTCTCGTGGAGTAAACCGGAGAAAACACGCTCACGAGAATGGGCAAGTTGCTCTCGGAAGGGCCCCGGCTGGCCTCGAACCAGCAACCTTCTCACCAAAATAGGAACAGCGATACCCGGCGTGCCGCTCGCAACAAATCATCTGCAATGTATTCACGTGAGAAAAGTGAGATGGAGAAAAAAAAAGAAACGGACAAGCCTCTGTCACCCGAAAGCCCGTCGCTGGCACAGCTACACCGGCGTGATGCTGATGACGAGTCCCACCCCGACTCATCCGTGTCACAATGTAAAGTGCCCTCGCGTCAAGCACATTTCTCGAGTGTTCTTTGAAAAGACATAACAATTATACTAACACGAAGTATTGATTTTGCTCTGATGAACCCGGCTCGTTTGATCACTCGTTTTGGAATTGCAGAAATACAGTAGTTTGTGAAATTCGATTTTAAGTTATTGTATGGTATGATATTCATATTATTATTATTATTTAGGACCTGGAAGGGCCTTTCAAAAAACAATGAATGAGGGAATTATTATTATAGTGGTGGTTGTTGTTGTTGTTGTTGTTCTAATGCTGTTTATCTCTTTATTTTAAATACGTTTTTATTTTATTTAACGCTTTCAAATATGAAGCCGTGCGGAAGGAAGGAGAAAAAAAAGAGAAGGAAAGAAAAAAAAAGGCAGGGTCCCTTCCTCCTCCCTCACCGCAATCCACCTAGACTTCAAACACATTGGTGAGCAGTTTCCCGCTCCCAAGCAGCTGAGACGCCGTGAGTCTTATATATGTGGTCCAATACGCAGAGCGTTTCGGTTGACGGTGACCAGAATTTTTCACGGTCTTCCCCAACACTCTGTTCGCGAGCAGCGTGCAGTTCTCGGTCGACGGCAGATCTCGGGTCATTTGTTAACTTGTCTCGACGGAGTGGATTCAAGGTTTGTCTCAAACAGCGACCTATGGAAATGAGTTCAATCCTATAGGTCGCGTCGTCACGCTCGTCACGCCAGACTGTTGAACGTTTGTTTAGATTTGACGTGTCCATGTTTGACTCGCCTAACCTCTTAAGCCCTGAGGCCTATTTTCCGAAAATCCTATACTTTTACTTTTTAAGGCATTTCTCAGCTTTTACAAGGTCTAAACTGCAAATCTTGGTATCAAAATGAAGATAGGTTCTTGGGGAGTGGTGTGGATGAGTTAATTTGACAGTCAAGAACACTGGGTAAGAGTAATTGATGTTGGAATGGCCAAAAATGAACTCCGCCTAAAAAAAAAAAACACGTTTCCTCCAATATCTCCTTATTTTACTTATAACGAAGCAAACAAACACAATCAATTGTAACAACTACATGTCAAGGACATCTGTAGCAAGTTTGGTGTTCATACTACAAGAAACTAATATTCTGTAAAGGTTTTGATTGAACAAAGTTCAGGCGTAATCCATGTTGGCACAGTTTGGCACAATAATTGAAATATGGTAAAAATCTTGTTCAAAGCTTCAGCTACGTTCATAGTCTTCTTTTCTTGCTTACGGGACATGATTTCAGCAAAAAAAACTCATGAAGAATCGCTGTAAAAGGGTGGTGGAAGCTCATTTACCCCATCTTGCTGCGCTTTTGGAAACGTTTCACTCACAAACGCTTTGACGTCGAGCTTCTGCGTGGCCGTACTCCCCCCCCCCCCCACGACCATCTGTCCAATCCGGGAGCTCTATATATCGCTCTGATTCTGATGAAGCCAATGAGATCAACGATTTTGAGACTGACGGGATCGCTAACGAATCACACGACGCGCAGCGTGGAGAGACCACCTCTTACGCACGGGGAGTCATTCCATATTTGGTGACGTCATGACGCCACGGAGCAACAGAAAAAAAATCAAAAATGGCGTTTGCGCGAAGCTATCGACTGGAAATAACAACAAACGGACTTTTATCGCTATGGAAATAACTTTTTGTTGAAAAAACGGCAACGGTAGGACAAGATTTACCGTATTTTTCGGCTCATAAGACGCACCGGCACATAAGACGCACCCAATTTTTAAAGAGGAAAATCCAGAAAAAAAAGATTCTGAACCAAATACTGTTGTAAAATATTTTATATCAACTGTGTAAAAGTTAACAGCCAAACATGTAACATGAACAGACAGTAAACAGTAAAAGCAACAAAAAAAAAGGCTGTAATGTTTTTCTTTGCCCCCACTCATCACTCTAAAGTCCACCATTCGTTATCACCATCACTGTTCCAGTGCAACATTGTCACTTCATTACTAATAATAGCCAGTAACATTGTCACTACATTACTAATAATAGCCAGTAACATTGTTGCTACATTACTAATAATAGCCAGTAACATTGTCACTACATTACTAATAATATCTAGTAAGATTGCCCCCCACATTAGTAATAATACAGTGGTTCTCAAACTTTTTTAGTCGAGCCCCCCTGTAATCAAACACTCCCTAATTGCAGAACATGTTACTTACGTTTGTTATCTCGTATGTACATGTGTGAGATGTACCGTTGAGAGATGATTTGAGTTTGAGTTTATTAAAGAAAAGTTTCAGTCATTGAGATCGTTTTGATACATATTCGCTTTGACGCCCGCGAGAGAGAGAGAGATAGAGAGCGAGCGCTGGAAACAAGCGTATGCTTTTTGTTCCAATATAAATCCTTTTGATTTTTGTCAGCTTATGAAAACCCAAATAACTCCAAAGGATCAAACTGTCCAAGATTGTAAACTGTCCAAGTGAATGTTTAGCGGAAATAAAACCCTCACAGACTGAAGACGATGCTTATCGATCATCATCTTATTGTCAGGCTCAAAAAACATGGCAGACAAACTATGAGCTGTGCCCATTTCACATCTTGAAATGTATTTTAGCGTGAGAAAACGGGCTTGAAGCGTGAGAGATCACTCAAATGCGAGAGTCAGCTGATCTCTGTAGTTTCGCTCGTGACGCAAGTATGGATGCGGATGCCAAAGGCATTGTGGGAAATGTAGTTTTTTCCCCCCGTTTTCGTTACGTCCGCGCAATGGCAGAGATGGGCGATGACGTCAGCGCGCAGCTTGGTAAACAAATATGGCCGCGGCTTCGGCCTAGCTCCGGAGCTCTTACACCTCTCATAGGTAAACAAGGTAAGGTAAACAAAACGATCTCAATATGGATACATATTGCACATAAACAAAAACGTGGTCATGAATTATACTCCGGAATATGTTGTTGTTTATTTGCATGGCGTTCGAGCTGTGGTTCACGAATATGAAATTGAAAATTTAGATACGTTTTTAGAGGAGTTTCCGCTGAACACAACAGTATTTAATATGTCTAGGTTATTCTCAGTGCTAGTGAGCTATGAGTGAAAATGTAACGCACAAGGGGGCAAGTCCCCGGTACCGGGGACTCTCGGGCTTAAGAGGCTAAGAAATGCCATTGTCTTTTGTGCTGTTCAAGACTAATTTATAATTTTGTTAAAAAAGTGAAATTTATTATTTGCAAGTTTATCTGGGTTCATAGTTACGTTGTCGTAGTTTATGTAAGGCATAGGGCTTTTATTCTGAAGGTCTTATAGGCGGAAGTGATTCTTCTTCGCGGTTCTCCGTTCGAAAGCACAAAGACTCACGCCGATCCACGAGTGACGCCAACACGACTCTGTTTACTCCTTTCTATTAGGTGAGTTACAATGATTACCTATGCCTACCTTTATCGCTAAAGTGAAGTTGTGAATGGATAAATCAGTCAGAATGAAAATCGTAACATGTTATACTGTTGAATGAATGAATTGCGTTTGTAACTATTGGATCCACTTTGTATGCTCCGTATAGTGTTGCCTTGTGTTTGATGGGAGTTGCTAATTTATTAAGACGGTTTTAATGGGTTCTAAATGGCACATAATTTGTACACCAGGGGTTTAATGTCACTTTTGTAAAAAGAGATTTTTTTAGTTATATAGCTTTGATGAAATTGTTGTAGATAATGTGTGGTTTGAATTGACAGTTGGTTTGTGGTGAATTAAGATTGTGTAGATATTGGAAGTTTTCTAATCATGGAAGAGAAAAGGGTTATCAATGTGGGTTCATGCATTTAAATATGTATTGGTGTTTAGTTGAGATGACTTTATTGTTGAACAAGGACGAAATCTGGGGTAAAAATGGACAGTGATCTGAAATTCGATGTGCAGATCAAATCAATTGTCAAGTCCAGTTTTTATCATTTACGCCAACTAGCCAAAGTCAAGCCATTTTTATCAAGACATCATTTTGAGGTTTTTAATCCATGCTTTTATCTCATGTAGACTTGATTACTGTAATGCACTTTATGTTGGGCTCAGCCAGAAACTGCTGTCTCGCCTGCAATTAATTCAAAATGCTGCAGCCCGACTTTTAACAGGTACCAAAAAATTTGAGCACATCACTCCCATTTTAGCTTCTATGCATTGGCTACCGGTGCACTTTGGGGTTGATTTTAAAATTCTTTTATTTGTTTTTAAATGTCTTAATGGCCTCGCCCCACAGTATTTGTCCGACCTGCTTCAGCCATACATTCCCACACACCCTCTAAGGTCGGCAGATCAGTCTCTTTTAAGAGTCCCACAAACAAAGAGGAAATCTAGAGGTGATCGTGCTTTTGCAGTTGCCGCCCCCAGACTACGGAACAGTCTGCCCCTGCACATTAGGCAGGCTGACTCTCTTGTAGCTTTTAAATCCTCTCTGAAAACAAACTTTTTCTCCCTGGCTTTTAACTCAGTCTGAGATGTTGACTTTTACTGTGTTATGTCTTTACCATGTTTTTATTGTTTTTTATCTTCATGTGTTTTATATGCTTTTGTATTTGTGGACAGCACTTTGGCCAACTGGGTTGATTTTAAAGTGCTCTATAAATAAAGTTGAGTTGAGAATGAGTAATGGAAAAACCATTGTTAGTGCATTCTGATATTTACAGTTGTGTTCAGAATTATTCTACCCCTACTGAAATTGAGTGTTTTGGCCAGTTTGACATTGATTTTGATCATTTCAGTCATCTTGTTTACAATTAAATCAAAGAGGCACTTGTAAATCAGGCAAATATAACATAACTTTTATAATGAAATAACTACAAATGTCTTTTCTGTGCTCACATCATTCAGTTTTATTCAACCCCCAAGTGACATAACTGGACAGGGTTGTTGTACTAAGATTGAATAACAGCTTTTAAACGTGAAGCATAGCTTGACACAAGTGTCTTGCAGAGATCTACGTGTATCTTCGGCCATTCTTCATGGGCAAAAGCCTCCAGTTCAGTCACATTCTTAGGCTTGCGCGCTGCAACTGCTTTCTTTAAGTCCCACCAGAGGTTCTCAATCGGATTTAAGTCTGGTGACCGCGATGGCCACTCCAAAATGTTCCAGCCTTTAATCTGCAACCATGCTCTAGTGGACTTGGCGGTATGCTTGGGATCATTGTCCAGTTGAAAGGTCCAACGTCTCCCAAGCCTCAGGTTTGTGACGGACTGCATCACATTTTCATCCACTATCTCCTGGTACTGAAGAGAACTCATGGTACCTTGCACACGCTGAAGCTTCCCTGTACCTGTAGAAGCAAAACAGCCCCAAAGCATGATTGACCCCCGGCCATGCTTCACAGTAGGCAAGGTGTTCTTTTCTTCATAGGCCTTGTTCTTCCTCCTCCAAACATAGCGTTGATCCATGGGCCGAAACAGTTCTAATTTTGTTTCATCAGTCCATAGAACACTATCCCAAAACTTCTGTGGTTTGTCCACATGTCTTTTGGCATAATGCAGTCGACTCTTCTTATTTTTTGGAGACAGCAAGGGGGTGCGCCTGGGAGTTCTGGCATGGAGGCCTTCATTACGCAGTGTGCGCCTTATTGTCTGAGCTGAAACTTCAGCACCCACATCTGACAAATCTTTTTTCAGTTCCTCAGCAGTCACACGGGGACTTTTCTCCACTTTGCTCTTCAGGTAGCGCACAGCAGTCTAAGTCAGCATCTTCTTTCTGCCACGACCAGGCAGCGTTTCAACAGTGCCCTTTGCCTTGAATTTGCGAATGATACTTCCTATGATGTCTATGGTTTGTTTAACATCTTTGCAATCATCTTATAGCCATTGCCCCTCCTGTGAAGAGAAATCACCTGTTCTCTTGTCTTCCTGGACCATTCTCTTGACTTCACCATGTTTGTAAAACACCAGTAAATGTCTAGAAGTAGCCGAGTATCACAGTCATTTTAAATCTGCCTAATTGGTGCTTATTATGCTTGATTGCTGCTCGTTGACATCCACAGGTGTTTTCAATACCTGATCGAAAACACTTGAATGAACCCCTGTTCTTAAGAGTGGTAGTCTTTAAGGGGTTGAATAATTGTGTCAATGAAGAAATCACAAAAAAAACATTGAATATTTCATGCAACAGATTATTTCAAGTAAAGATAAGTTAATTTTTACAAGTAAATTCTAATTTGGAGTTTTTGTGTTGAATTAATTCTTTTCAAACGAGTAAATCTACTTAATTTTTTAGCTCACACGTTGCCGTTTTTCATGGCGTTGTATAAACGTGTTTTTAACAGTTAGTGTTGGAAAAATTCCAAAAGAAGTACACCGACACCACGAATCCAATTGATGTTAATTTTAATTCCCTATTTGACATACTAAGTTTGATACCTATTTTGATCAAGGAGATTAAGAGCATATGGAGACGAAAAGCATCATAGAGAGAGAGAAGGAGAGAAGAACATCCGAATACCAGAATGGAACAAGTTCAAGTTCAAGTTCGCTTTATTTATATAGCGCTTTTCACAACAGACATTGTCTCAAAGCAGCTTTACAGTAAACCCACAAGTTTAAACTCAACAAAGTGAAAAGAAATTAATTACTAAGTGGTGTACATGTCCCTGATGAGCGAGCCTGGGGCGACTGTGGCAAGGAAAACTCCCTTTGGAAGAAACCTTGAGAGGAACCGGACTCAAAAGGGAAACCCATCCTCATTTGGGTAACAACAGCAGTGTGATAAACTATGGTATAAACATATGATCTGGTAGTATGAACAGATAATATAGTATAAACAGATGATATAATAATATAAACATAAACAGAAAATATAGTATAAACAGATGATGACTGTGTTCGGTGTAGGTCCAGGGGTGCCGGAACATCTCCAGGTGAATCTGTTTGTTAGGTTGAGGGCTGGTGGCGAGCCTCCAGGCGTTGGATCTTCTCCTGATGAGTCTGGTTGTTGGGGTGAGGAGCTGGTGGGCAGGGCCTCCGGGAGCCTCGGGATGAGTATTGGTAGAAGAGTGGAGTTGGTGTCAGGGAGGCTATTCCAGAGTTTAGGGGCTAAATGTGAGAACGCTCTACCGCCTTTAGTGCTCTTTGCTATTCTAGGAACTACTAGAAGTCCAGAGTTTTGAGATCTTAAAGTGCGTGTGGGGTTGTACCGTGTTAGGAGGTTTGATAGATAACTGGGCGCTAATCCATTAAGGGCTTTATACGTCAATAGCATTATTTTGTAATCAATGCGAAATTTGACGGGTAGCCAATGTAGAGATGATAAAACTGGGGTTATATGGTCATATTTCTTTGTTCTAGTTAGAACTCTAGCTGCCGCATTCTGCACTAACTGTAACTTATTTATTAATGATACTGAACAACCGCCTAGTAATGCATTACAATAATCTAGTCTCGAGGTCATGAATGCATGGACGAGGTCCTCTGCATCAGATAACGATAACATGTTTCTAAGTTTTGAAATATTTCTGAGTTGAAAGAAGGCTGTTCTTATGGTATGACTGATGTGATTTTTAAAAGATAAGTCGCTGTCTAAGATAACTCCCAGGTTTCTTACTGTGGAACTAGCGGTTACCGTACATCCCTCTAAACTAAAATTTAAATGCTGGGTGTTCTGTGTGCTGTTCTTGTTGCCGATGAGCAAGATCTCCGTTTTATCTGGATTTAATAGAAGAAAGTTATGAGTCATCCAAACTTTTAAGTCTTTAACACAATCTGTTAACCTTGCCAAGTGTGATGCTTCTCCCGGTTTTGAGGAGATGTACATCTGGGTATCATCGGCGTAGCAGTGGAAGCTAATTCCATGCTTTCTAATAATATTACCTATGGGAAGCATGTATAATGTGAAAAGTAGGGGTCCTAAGACAGAGCCCTGTGGAACCCCATATTTTACTTGCATTAGAGTAGATTGTTCTCCATTTAAGTCTACAAACTGGTAACGATCAGACAGATATGATTTAAACCATTTTAATGCTGATCCCTGAATGCCTATGAGATTTTGTAAGCGATCTAGTAGGAGGTCATGATCAATAGTGTCGAGTGCAGCACTAAGGTCTAATAAAACTAAGAGAGAGACGCAGCCTTGGTCTGAAGCTAAGAGAAGATCATTTGTGATCTTTACTAGTGCAGTTTCTGTGCTATGATGGGGCCTGAAACCTGACTGAAACTCTTCAAAGATATTGTTGTCTTTCAGGAAACTACATAACTGGGCAGACACAATCTTTTCTAAAATCTTAGACATAAAAGGAAGGTTTGAGATTGGTCTGTAGTTTGATAGTTTGTTTTGATCTAAATTTGGTTTCTTGATGAGAGGCTTGATAACTGCTAACTTGAAAGGTTTAGGGACATGACCGAGGGATAGCGAGGAGTTAATGATATTAAGAATAGGCTCTCCAGCTGCAAGTAACACGTCTTTTAGCAGTTCGGTGGGAATAGGATCTACCACACATGTTGTGGATTTGGTTTTATTTATAAGGCCGTACAGCTCTTCCTGTCCTATACTTGTAAAACACTGTAATTGTAACTGAGTAATTTCAGGTGAGACTGGAACACAGGATGCTGTCAGAGGTTGGACGTCAGAAATTGTGTTTCTTATATTTTCAATTTTTTCAGTGAAGAAGTTCATAAAGTCTTCACTACTAAACTGAGATGGAATACTCTTTACAGATAACTGATTTGTTGTTAGTGTAGCCACTGTGTTAAAAAGGAACCTGGGATTGTTCTGATTGTTTTCGATCAGTTTGCTCAGGTGCTGAACCCTTGCAGCCTTTAGTGCCTGTCTGTAACTGAGCATACTGTCTCTGTATGCAAGTCTGAAAACCTCTAGTTTAGTATTTCTCCATTTCCTCTCTATAATGCGGGTTTCTCTCTTGAGGGCACGAGTGTGGCTGTTATACCATGGTGCAGGTGTTTTTTCTCTAACCTTTTTTAACCTGATTGGGGCGACGGTGTCTAATGTGCTAGTGAGAGAGGTGCCTATCATGTTAGTTAATTCGTCTAGATCGTTCGGATTTCGGGCTGTAGTTAGATAATTAGACAGATCGGGCAGGTTACTTATGAATCTGTCCTTAGTTGATGGAACAATAGTCCTACCGAGTCTATAACGTGGTGACACGCGACTAATCTGCTCTACTGGTAATGTGAACATGACGAGATAATGGTCTGTAAAATCATCAGACTGAGGTATAATGTTCATATCACTGACGTCTAATCCGTGGGATATTATTAAATCTAATGTGTGATTAAGACGATGAGTTGGTCCGGAAATGCTTTGTTGAACCCCAAATGAATTTAGTAGGTCTATAAACGATATTCCAAGGGCATCTCACCTGGTTCATCTACATGAATATTAAAATCTCCCACAAGCAGTAATTTGTCAAAACTGACCATGAGATCAGAGAGAAATTGAGCAAACTCCTAGAGGAACTGAACGCAAGGCCCTGGGGGTCTATAAACAGTGGCCAGAGCGAGAGTCAATACGTGTTTTTTAGTCCTGTCTAAGAGAACCGAGTTCAAAACAAGCACTTCAAATGATTTAAACGCAAATCCTAATTTCTGATTAGCGTTAAGGACGGTGTTATAAATAGTGGCTACTCCACCTCCACGACCAGTCAGACGGGGCTCATGTTTATATAAATAACCTGCTGGAGTTGACTCATTTAGACCAATGTATTCATTTGGTTTTATCCAGGTCTCTGTGAGACAGAGTGCATCAAGATTATTATCTGTGATTAACTCGTTGACTATGAGCGCTTTGGGTGCAAGTGATCTAATGTTAAGAAGCCCAAACTTTAAAGTGTGTTTGCTCGCCTGCCTTGTTACAGTTTTAACTGTAATAAGATTATTCCTTGGTCTTAAAGTGTATTTATTTCTTGATTTAATTATACGGGGGATAGACACAGTTTCTATGCTATTTGTAACTGTAACTATATGATTGTCTGTGCGGCACATTACATCTACGGTAGTATTGTATTTGCTTACCAGTCAGAGGTCATGCAGCATCCTCGACATGTTGTCTGATAAAGCTGTTGCTCCGACTCGGCTCGGGTGCAGGCCATCTGGACGGAAGTACCTAGGACGCTCCCAGAAGAGATTCCAGTTGCTAATAAACAATAATTTTTGCTCTCGACACCATGATTGTAGCCATTCGTTCAAAGCAAATAATCTACTAAACTTCTCTGCTCCTCGCTTGTACGTGGAACACTGAAGTTACACACTCTGACCGATCGCAAAAACATACACACACTACTGCCCGCTAAACTCAAAAAGTCTCACATTTAAAGAGTTATCTTAACCCAAACAAGGGGTGGTTACAGGGACGTAGTCACAATAACGGAAAAGAGAATAGGAGAATAATAAAAGCAACGACTAAGCAAAATGTCACGGTGTCTCAGCTCACGGTAAACGCTGAGAACATCTCTGAAAGGAATGAGAACTAATAGAACTGAACAGACATAGTTATTAATGCATTTGATAAATCATACATTTAGTATCTACAAAAACATGGAGTCATGAAATCACATTTCATAATTTTTCTAACATTCCGCCCTCTAGATACTAAATGCATGTAATATGTACAAAAATGAATGTAATCAGAAAAAATACAGAATATTTACATTTTCATTTCAATGTCATGTCAAGTTACATTCAGTTCATCTCATTCATGTGATCATTCCAGTTACACAGTTAACATGGTTAATGTTTCAACCATTCGTTCTCTCCTCTCCATCTCCATGGCGCGTCCCGCGTCCATCCACTCTCATCTCCGAGTGCCTTTAATGTTAGGAGCTTATACGACGAGAAGCAAACCCAAGGCATTACAGTTTGGGAACCATCTCATCGCTGCTTCCTTGCCTAGGAACACAGTCTCCTTGGCACTCCGCATAGAGGGGATACACAGAAATTACAGATAAAGTTAGACACTAATACTAGGCATATTTTTAGGTTCAATTTGGTATCAAATCAGCATTTTTATATTGTTTAATAAATAAACATTAACATGCCCATAGAAACAGTTCATAGAATAATAGAATGGAAAAAAAAGCATCAGCAGTTCTTCCTTGCAGAGCTTTAAGAACACAGCAAATCCGGCGCACCAACCCAACACCACCCAGACCGCACGCGACCCGGGCAGCGCCGCAGCGACACAGCCAGATTCACCGCGTGTAGAAAATTGCAAGCAGGTCTTCATTGCAGTAGCATAGAATGAAAAAGATCCGCAAGCGAGTTCTTCATTGTAGTGCACACAGAGAACTCGTTTCATTACTGCAGCAATCCTGTTTATTAAACAATTCACCTAAGTCTAATTAATTAATTCATTTTATTTAAAAAAAAACTATTATTAACTATGTTTTTTTTTGTTTGTTTGTTTTTTGTTTGTTTTGTTTTTTCATGAATATTTGTTGATAAGTGTTAATTTATCTTCTAGTAATTTCTAATGATTTTTTTCCTAAATACTAATAATGAAAAAATGATTTAGGAGCTACTAATTATTCTAATGACTAAAAGCTAATAACACTTCAAAAGCTAATAATTATATTCAATGTATGTAGATTTATATAAAAAAAATAAAAAGTTGGTAAAAGGTTGAATAATGTAGATTGAAAAATAAAAAGTTGGTAAAAGGTTGGTTCTTCATTCTGTACATCCAAAATAGCATCAATAAGCAGCTCTTCTTTTCAGATTTTCACTGCTTATGTCATTCATTGTTCACTCATTGTTCACTCAAACCTGTCAATTTTCGGTTTCCTCGTTTTCACTCAGATTATCGTCATGAATTTCATCATCATCCTCATCATGTATACTTTGATACATGGTTTTGGTGATGGTAACATCTATCCAACGCATCAGCAAAACCCTCATGCATGGAATGCAGGAGCATCCCACCACAATCAGAATCGCTGATGCACCAGTCAGTGACACTATCAAAGACTGGGCAAAATTACTCCATTTGCCAAACATAGAATCAAACCATTGAGTGAACATATTGTCAATTCCGGAATTTTCTGCCAGTTCCTCTGAAAGGGCAGTTAGACCTTCTAAGGCCCTAGTGATGCTTCCGTCCGGTGAGGTGTTGTTCGGCACGAATACACAACAAAATGAACCAAACATTTTGTACACTCCACCCTCCCGAGCCAAAAGCATATCCAAAGCCAAACGGTTTTGCCATGCCATCAGTGTCGTTGGACCCAGCTGCTCTGATATCCCTTTAATTGCTTCTTTGGTATAATTGATAAACCGCTGTTGGTTAAAATACAAATAGTTTATCCAATCAACGTTCTTATTTATGGTTACCCACCAAAAAATAAATGATTCAAAACCCGCAGCTATCTGATTTCTTGCTTTAAATTGATCTGGGACACCTCTGGGAACCCCAATCCGGTCGATATAAACATGTTGATCAAATGAACCCAAAGGAATGCTCCTTTTATGGATCCTGAAAAAATTTGGATGGTTACTTAATTTGTGTGATAACTGCCCAAGCTCTCCAGCTGGGAATATATGGAAAGGCATCAAAAGTTGGACCAAATCACAACTTCCATACCACTGAGGAGGCAGCCTCGACCTCAACTTCCGGTCGCCGCACAGCCATCACAGGTCAGCTCTGGAACTGACTAAATATTGTTAGTGGTTACATTTATCGTCTGATAACACCAAGTTCCTTTACGTTCTGTGGGTAATTCTCACTGTAGATTTAAATCATTTGAACACATTAATCATTTTAACATTTTAAGTCTACACTGATTAATTTCGGTTGAGTTTTATAACTCACTTATTACAGATATTAGATTTTGGGTTTTGTTTGTTGTTACCTTTCCCTTGGTTCCCTGTGTGGGTACTGTATATACTGTGATTGTAATCAGTACCACCAGAGTCAAAGTTACCACTCCAACGTCCACTCCGCCGGCCATCTCTCTGATCATGGTCGAACTGGGCGTTGATCTGCTCGCTCAGATTTATCAGTTATTTAGTGACATTTGCTACAGCGACTCAACTTTCAAATGGTCGCCAAACATAGGTTATATAAGCTTTAACATGTTCAATTCTTTTTAGATTCTATTCTGCGCTCAAATTTACCTTTTTTTTATAGTGAGGAAGATGAACCCAGGAAGGCCTTGGCGTCATGAGTAGCGCTTGATATGCTCCTTCCCGCTGAGGTTCACTCCAATTTTTTTCTCTTAATCACCCTGATCAGCACCCGGTCTCCTGGTTTCAGGTTCAGCAATGGGTCTCAGTCAGGTGTTCCTGGGAAGAGTTTAGCAGAAAATACCTCTCGTACAATTAGCAATATGGTCATATAATCAGCATTTTCACTCTTTCATCAGTAAAGGGTTTTCATTTAGGTTTAAATTCATCATTTCAAGAACATGTCTTAGATTACTAAACAATATTTAATGTCTTCACATTCATTTAGTTCAATAAAGTTCATATAAATGTTTTCAAATGGATATTTAGATTTTGGAAACATACTTTTTTCTCTTAGATTTCCCTGTGGATTATTTTTGCAATTAGAAATTAATTACAAAACTTTTTTTTTGTTTTTTTTTTTTTGTTTTTTTTTTGCATAACTTGTAAATTCATATTTTATAAATTCTTTACTTATCATTATACCAACCCCCCTGTTGAGACATTGCTATGCCTATGACTCAATAAAGCTCAATATCTGTAAAGGTTTTTTTTTTGTTTTTTTTTTTTTGTAATATAATTTAAGCTCAGGTTGTAAGTAATTGTTTTCAGAATCACCTTTTATTTTTATCTCAATAAATGCCTCTTCAACTTCTTATGCCCATCTCAGTGGATCTGAAGTTTTGTTCATAAATTAGATTTGGAAAGGACATACTGGTAAAGAATAGTTTGAAATCTAGCTTCTACAAAAACGTTGTCATGCCCAAAAATTGATATAATTAGTCTCTTAGTTAATCATTATTGAATGATTCTCTAGTCTGCACAGCAGTGTTTTTATGCTTCTCTTGCAGGAGCCTGAGATAAGATGTAACTAGACATTTCACCGTTAATATTGTACAGGTTTCCAAAACTGTAATTTTATCTTTAGAAACTTTATGTTCTTTTTCCATCAAGAATTTTATCAATGTTAGCTCGTCTTCTTTACATTGTTATGTGATCTTTTACACTAGAAGACAATCTTGATCAAATCTGCAAATTATACAATTTACCTTTTAATGCAACACACGTCAAAATTGGCTGTTCAGATGAATAGATTTAAAAAAAAAAAATATTGCTAATGTCATTAACAAACATACCTGATTTTCTTTTGTTTCACATCGTTAAAAATATATATATATCTGGATCAGGGATCTTGTGTAGCTACCCCATGGTTTTGTGTAGCACTGCCAATTCAGTTCAACTCAACAAGCAACTGGAAAATTTTTTTTCATTAAATTCGCAAAATACCTTTTGCGGTTAAGATCTATCTGCAAATTCAATCTTTGAATAAATTCAATTCATAATTTTTTTTGCTTTGTT
>SRMA01003520.1:0-19507 GCA_007224835.1 Danionella cerebrum | reverse complement strand
CGAAGGTGCGATGGCACCTATTGTATCTGTTGGCGTTCTTATTATTATTATTATTATTATTATTATTATTCCGCCATTGAAGTCAATGGCAGCCCCATGAACCGATTACGGGAAAGTTGTGAAATTTGGCCCAAGGATTCAAATGGTCATCATAAGAAATCTGACCAAATCTGGACCCTCTAACTCAAACTCTATAGCGCCACCACTAGTCCAAATTTTCACATATGTAAATGCCAATAACTCAAGAATTCTATGGTGTAAAAACAAAATTCTTTTTGCCACTGATTCCATGGCTCATGATGATTCTAATGATCTCAATGATCTCATGTTCCAATAATCCAATTAGCCGCCATTTTGAATAATTAAAATTGCAACTTTTTCGAACTCCTCCTACACCGTTCATCCAATTCCCATGAAACTTATGCAGTATCATCTACAGACCCTATTGAGCAAAAGTTATCAAAAGAAATTTATTTGGTCTTATGGTTTTAGAGAAATTAACTAATAAATAAAATATAAAACTAGCAAAAGTGGCCATATGGCTATATCTCTTAAACCATTCAGTGGATTGAGACCAAATTTGCTGTGTGTTATAAGAGTCATGTCCTGAGGTTGCCTGCTGAGTTTCAATTCAGTGCCCCCTAGTGGTCAGGAGATACAAAAATGTCTTTTTTGGCTAATAACTTCATATCACTTTGTCCAAAAATCATGAAGTTGGTCTTAAAGTGTTCACAGCTTCATTCCGAGTCGGTACATGTGCATTTTTACTAGGTCAGCCATTTTTGAAGTCAGCCATTTTGTTTTTTGTCAAAAATTAACGTTTTGTCCAAATGCCTTATGAACACCTTGCAGGAAAATTATAAAATTTGACACGCTGATACAGTTGGCTATTATTAGTACTCTGACCCAATCTAGAGTTTCTATTCATACTCTATAGTGCCACCACTAGTCCAAAGTTTCACAAACGTTAATGCGAATATCTCATGAAATGTGTGGTCTCAGGACAAAATTCTTTTTGCAACTGATTCAATGTTCAATGGCAATTTCAAAGAACACCATGACGTCATGTTCCAATTATCCAATTAGCCGCCATTTTGAATAATCAAAACTGCAACTTTTTCGAACTCCTTCTAGACCGTTCCTCCAATTCCCATGAAACTCATGCAGTATCATCTACAGACCCTATAGAGCAAAAGTTATCACTAGAAATTTATTTGGTCTAATGGTTTTAGAGAAAATAATGAATAAACATTGTGAAACTAGTAAAAAGGTCAATTGGATGTCTCTCTCAAACCGTTCAGTTAAATAAGACTAAATTTGGTGGGTGTTAAAAGAGCCACGTGTTAAGGTTCCTTGTGGTGTTTGAATTCGGTGCCCCCTAGTGGCCAGGAGATATGAAAAATGATTTTTTTTTTTCAAAATCCTAAAATTTAATTTCATATTTTTGAAGCATCGTGCTGAGTCAGTTTCTTTGAACGTTTACTATGTTAGTTAATTAGATGTCAGCCATATAGTTTTTTTTGCCCAATTTTTCTTTGCTCACATGTACATCAGCTCTCTCGACGAAACTTAAAATACCTTTTTTGTTTCTTTTCAGCCTTTGTTCATCTTTTTCCCCTTCTTCATTCTGATGGCCGCTTGGCCCCGTATCACTGCTTGCAGTTATATTTATTATTATTATTATTATTATTTTTCTAACGTGTTTTTGCGGGCACTTTTGAGGGCCTAAACATGCGTAAAAAGTCACCAAATTTTGCACACACACCAGAACCTGCGAAAATTCACGTCTAATTGTGTTTCGAAAAGCGGGTGTGGTAAAATGACTCTACAGCGCCACCTAACGCGTTGTAGCTTTTGATGCGCTATGAGTTTGTCGTAGGTGAATGAAATTCGCCACGCATGTGTAGGGTACTAAAACTTAAATATAAGTAAATGGGATCTTATTTCCAAAATCGACAGGAAGTCAGCTATTTTGCAAAAACCTCTAAAAATGGCCATTTTTGCTCACGTCGTACTTTAACGAACTCCTCCTAGAGATTTCATCTATTCGTCTCAAAACTCGTTCAGCACTATCTTAAGGCATATGGGATGTTAAATTGCGAAGCTTTTTTGACTTCGATAAACTATGTGCGCACAGCGGTCATCTAAAGTCGAAATTTTGTCGTAAACAGGAAGTTGTTATAACTCGGCCAAGCAATGTCCGATCCAGTTCAAATTCGCTATGTATGTTAAGAGTCCATATCTTAACAAATCCAAATAGCGATATACAGTGACAGTTATAGCGCCACCTAGTGCCAACATGTAATAGACCCTTTTCTGTTGTTTTATACTTGTATTTCAGGCTGTATTGCGAGTACATGTTTGAAAATCAGTACACTTATGTAAGGGATCAGGACCAACAAAAAAGTCAATAGGATTCAGTTTCCAAAACCGACAGGAAGTCGGTTATTTTTTACTATTGTATGAAATTGAGCACAGTTTCAGGCTTTGTACTTTAACGAACTCCTCCTAGAGAATTCATCTGTTCATCTTCAAAGTTGTTCAGTATTCTCTCAAGGCATATGGGATGTTAAATTGCGAAGCTTTTTTGACTTCATTTAACGATGCGCGAATGGCAGTCCTCGAAAGTCGACCTTTTTCTACGAACAGCAAGTGGTTAATAACTCAGCAATGCAATGTCTGATCAGGTTAAAATTCGTCATGCGTGTTAAGAGTCCATGTCTGAAGGATTTCATTGAGCGCAATACAGTGTCAGTTATAGCGCTACCTAATGGCAGCATGCAATATAGCAATTTCTGCTGTTTTTACTGCTATTTCAGACTGTGTTTAAAGGACATCCTTGAAAATTGCCACACTTATGTTGCAGATCAAGACAAACAAAAAAGTCAATTGCATCGGTTTTCCAAAATCAACAGGAAGTTAAATATTTTGCAAAAAACCCTTAAAATGGCACTTTTCCATGTCTCATACTTTAACAAACTCCTCCTAGAGAATTCATCTGTTCATCTCCAAAGTTGTGCAGTATTTTCGCAAGGCATATGGGATGTTAAATTGCGAAGATTTTTTGACTTCATTTTACGATGCGCGAATGGCAGTCCTCGAAAGTCAAACTTTTTATATGAACAGGAAGTGGTTAATAACTCAGCAATGCAATTTCTGATCGGGTTAAAATTTGTCAAGCGTGTTAAGAGTCCACGTCTGAAGGATTTCATAGAGCGAAATACAGTGTCAGTTATAGCGCCACCTAATGGCAGCATGCAATATAGCATTTTCTTCTGTTTTTTACTGCTATTTCAGACTGTGTTTAAAGGACATGCTTTAAAATTGCCACACTTATTTTGCAGATCAAGACAAACAAAAAAGTCAATTGCAGCGATTTTCCAAAATCAAAAGGAAGTTAATTATTTTGCAAAAAACCCTTACAATGGCTGTAGGGTTCTGTCGCTTTAAGGCATGGTTGCCAGGGTAGCGGTTTTCCCGCACAATTGGGCTATTTTAGAAAAGGAGTTGCGGGAAAAAAATACGGAGTTGCGGGTTGCGGTTTTTTGGGCTACATTTATAATGTACCGCGGCCGCAAAAAAATAAATAATAAATAATAATAATAAATAATAATTGTGGACAAAGATAAAAGGGAACCTTTTATTAGTGGGTGTTGATCCCGGGAATGAATACTTGGCAACAAACGCTGCTTCTTGCGAGACGCAAATAGGCGCGCGCGCCACATGTGCTTTTGACATAACCAATCAAGCATCATCATCATCACGTCACTCCTTGAGAGCGTTGTAGTCAGAAGCGTCGGTTCGGTTGTCTGTGGTTGAACAAGTACAAGTAGGCACTTCTGACTAGGGTCAAAAAAAAATTCAGAGAGCACATGTTCTTATTTGACCTTTATTGTATGAGATTGTGTATTAAAAAAGCACAATGTGTGATAGTAAGAATTTGGGTTAGACAAAAGGCCAATACTTTAAACTTAAACTTATATAAATTTTTTAAGGCCCTTTGTGGGAATCCAGCCGTTGTCTAATCTGATTGGACACTGAAAAATTGGGGTAGTTTTCATTCCATTTGGGCGGATTTTGAGTTGTCATTGGGCTGGAAATATTTCTGGGACCTGGCAACCCTGCTTTAAGGGGAAACCCCGCAGGGGCCAGGGAACACTGTGGCTTTAAGAGAGCACAAAACAAAAACTTGGTCATGAATTATACTCCGGACATGTTGTTGTTTATTTGCATGGCGTTAGAGCTGTGGTGAACGGATATGAAATTGAATTAGATTTTTAGAGGAGTTTTCGCTGAGCACAACGGTATGTGATATGTGTAGGGTCATTCTCAGGGTTAGTGAACTATGAGCGGAAATGTATTGCACAAGGGGGCAAGTCCCCGGTACCTGGGATTCTTGGGCTTAAAGGTACGTTCACATCGAACGCGGTTCGCGCGGAAATAAAGCGCAACTCGCGAGTGAATGCACGCGTGTTTACTTTGTGTTTGATCGGCAGAGCCGCTGAATGCACGCAAGACATTCAGGTGTTGACTGGAATGCGCGGATTTGTGGGAGAAGCTACAGAGGCGCAGCATTGGTTTGGAAAATGGCGGACGGGATTTTTAAGTTTCTATCTGCACCACCAAGCTTTAAAACGCTCCACAACATCAAAAACGTGTTCAGGGCTGTGGCTAGGAGCTTAGAATCCTACAAAGAGGAACCCTGCTCGGCGTGGTTCACCTACATTTCCACCGGAGCTTCAGTTTGCACCCCAGTCGCGTTCAGCGGGAGCTTCGACTGATCCAACCCCACCTCCCTGACCTGTTGCACGGGCAGCTCCAGCAGGAAACCCGCGCGTCTGTCCCTGGTCAGTATTCATGATAAATTCTGTGTAAATAATGACCAAGAACCTCCTAACCTAACGAACGGACGGGACTTTAATAAAAAGATAAATAACTTTAGTTTTTAACAATTAAAGCAACATGTTAAAAATGCTGTAATCATATAATGTAATTACTGTATTTGTTTAATTTAGAAATTTCAGATTTATACAGTATATTGTTGTATTTCTAAGTAATCTCAAATGAACTATAGATTAACTTGGTTCTTGTGAAGCGATAAACTGTATTTAGCAGTGGTTTTCTTTAGTTTTTATTACACTATACTCATTTATTAAAGTAAAACATAACTTATAGTTGTACGTGTGGTGAATATATATTCCACAGCAACATCAGAATTACCAAAAAATGTTAACCTTAAAATACTTCACTGTAGTACAGTTAAAACAGTGCATATGTAAATGTTAGGGTTTTTTTATTGCTAGAGTTTGAATTCTAATACTTGTTAAACAGTGAATTGAATGTAATACTGATGGTGAAACAAGTAAATCAGAGCAAATACAGGTAAAGTTAGAAAGTTTAAACAGAAATGATGTTGAAGACACCAGTGTTGTACAAACACATTTGCTTTCATGGATCTGCAATCAGTTCTGCAACAAAAGTTCTGTTCTGTCTTCTCTCCTTCTTTCAGATTGACGGTGGAGACTCCAAACTGGTCATCATCAGCATCTTCATTGCTGGTATTTTCTGAGGTTCCAAGATTGTCTCGGATGCTGGGACTGCAGTCTGGAACTGTTTGTCCATTGCTGAAGCTTGTGAGGAGAAGAGGAGTCTCTTTGGAGGTCCTGCTCTGCCTGGAAGCACTGGACGAATATATTAAAGGGTTTCTCTAGAGCCCAGCTGATGGTTTCATTAAAGCCTTGTTTCGAACTCTCGTGATTTCCATGATTCATGTTATGTTCTTGTTTTCAAATAAAAAATGGAGTCAACCTTCAAATAAAATCCATGTCACGAAGCTTCTTTCTCATGACACAGCACCAGTCCAATCACGCATATTATATTATATTATATATATTATAATTACTTCCAAGCAAGATAGTTTTATTTAGTCTTATTATTAAATAAACGAACTCCTCCTAAGATATTTTATCTGCTCACTTTCAAACTCCAGAAATCTTCTCTTAAGGTATGTGGGATGTTAAATTCCGAAGCTTTTATTACTTTGATAAACGATGTACGTACACCAGTCATCGAAATTTGACGTTTCGCCATAAACAGGAAGTTATTATAACTCAGCCATACAATGTCTGATCGATCCCAAATGTACCAAGTATACTAAAAGTCCCTGTCTAACACATCTACAACATTAATCATCGGTTATAGCGCCACCAAGTGATCACAGGTGGAACAGCATTTTTACCATCTTTGACAGGTTCCCAGAATATTGGCCAAAACAGTCCCAAAAAATATTTCAACTCATAAATATTTAGACTCGTTAGCACCACCTGGGGGTCATGACGCTTTGAGAAGGGATTTTTTTACTTGAGTTGCCTGTGTCATTAGGTAATTTGAACAGTTCTCGCTTGAATACGTATTCTAACTAAGGATCGGTCGTAGAGCGCATTGTAAACAATTGGCCACCCGAGGCGATGGCGACGTAGGTGCTCGAGCCCTTGATCGCTGCTTGCAGCTTTAATTATTAGGGCTCGAGCACCGAAGGAGCTCGGGCCCAACGGGCTCGAGCACCGTAGGTGCAAGAACCCTATTGTTTCTGTTAGGATTATTATTATTATTATTATTATTATTATTATTATTATTTTTCTAACGTGTTTTTGCGGGCCCTTTTGAGGGCCTAAACATGCGTAAAAAGTCACCAAATTTTGCACACACATCAGAACCGGTGAAAATTTACGTCTAATTGTGTTTTGAAAAGCGGGTGTGGTAAAATGACTCTAGAGCGCCACCTAACGCGTTGTAGCTTATGATGCGCTATGAGTTTGTCGTAGGTGAATGAAATTCGCCACGCATGTGTAGGGTACTAAAACTTAAATATAAGTAAATGGAATCTCATTTCCAAAATCGACAGGAAGTCAGCTATTTCCCAAAAACCTCTAAAATTGGCCATTTTTGCTCACGTCGTACTTTAACGAACTCCTCCTAGAGATTTCATCTGTTCGTCTCAAAATTCGTTCAGCACTATCTTAAGGCATATGGGATGTTAAATTGCGAAGCTTTTTTGACTTCGATAAACTATGTGCGCTCAGCGGTCATCCAAAGTCGAAATTTTGTCGTAAACAGGAAGTTGTTATAGCTCGGCCAAGCAATGTCCGATCCAGTTCAAATTCGCCATGTAGGTTAAGAGTGAATATCTTAACAAATGCAAATGGCAATATACAGTGTCAGTTATAGCGCCACCTAGTGGCAACATGTAATAGACCCTTTTCTGTTGTTTTATACTTGTATTTCAGGCTGTATTGCGAGTACATGTTTGAAAATCAGTACACTTATGTAAGGGATCAGGACCAACACAAAAGTCAATAGGATTCAGTTTCCAAAACCGACAGGAAGTCGGTTATTTTTTACTATTGTATGAAAGTGAGCACAGTTTCAGGCTTTGTACTTTAACGAACTCCTCCTAGAGAATTCATCTGTTCATCTTCAAAGTTGTTCAGTATTCTCTCAAAGCATATGGGATGTTAAATTGCGAAGCTTTTTTGACTTCATTTTACGATGCGCGAATGGCAGTCCTCGAAAGTCGAACTTTTTCTTTGAACAGGAAGTGGTTAATAACTCAGCAATGCAATGTCTGATCAGGTTAAAATTCGTCATGCGTGTTAAGAGTCCATGTCTGAAGGATTTCATAGAGCGCAATACAGTGTCAGTTATAGCGCTACCTAATGGCGGCATGCAATATAGCAATTTCTGCTGTTTTTTACTGCTATTTCAGACTGTGTTTAAAGGACATCCTTGAAAAGTGCCACACTTATGTTGCAGATCAAGACAAACAAAAAAGTCAATTGCATCGATTTTCCAAAATCAACAGGAAGTTAAATATTTTGCAAAAAACCCTTAAAATAGCACTTTTCCATGTCTCTTACTTTAACAAACTCCTCCTAGAGAATTCATCTGTTCATCTCCAAAGTTGTTCAGTATTTTCGCAAGGCATATGGGATGTTAAATTGCGAAGATTTTTTTTACTTCATTTTACGATGCGCGAATGGCAGTCCTCGAAAGTCAAACTTTTTATATGAACAGGAAGTGGTTAATAACTCAGCAATGCAATTTCTGATCGGGTTAAAATTTGTCAAGCGTGTTAAGAGTCCACGTCTGAAGGATATCATAGAGCGAAATACAGTGTCAGTTATAGCGCCACCTAATGGCAGCATGCAATATAGCATTTTCTTCTGTTTTTTACTGCTATTTCAGACTGTGTTTAAAGGACATGCTTGAAAATTGCCACACTTATGTTACAGATCAAGACAAACAAAAAAGTCAATTGCAGCGTTTTTCCAAAATCAAAAGGAAGTTAATTATTTTGCAAAAAACCCTTAAAATGGCTGTAGGGTTCTGTCGCTTTAAGGCATGGTTGCCAGGTAGCGGTTTTCCCGCACAATTGGGCTATTTTAGAAAAGGAGTTGCGGGAAAAAATACGGAGTTGCGGGTTGCGGTTTTTTGGGCTACATTTATAATGTACCGCGGCCGCAAAAAAAATAAATAATAATAATAAATAATAATTGTGGACAAAGATAAAAGGGAACCTTTTATTAGTGGGTGTTGATCCCCGGGAATGAATACTTGGCAACAAACGCTGCTTCTTGCGAGACGCAAATAGGCGCGCGCGCCACATGTGCTTTTGACATAACCAATCAAGCATCATCATCATCACGTCACTCCTTGAGAGCGTTGTAGTCAGAAGCGTCGGTTCGGTTGTCTGTGGATGAACAAGTACAAGTAGGCACTTCTGACTAGGGTCAAAAAAAATTCAGAGAGCACATGTTCTTATTTGACCTTTATTGTATGAGATTGTGTATTAAAAAAGCACAATGTGTGATATTAAGAATTTGGGTTAGACAAAAGGCCAATACTTTAAACTTAAATTTAAAAATAAATTTTTTAAGGCCCTTTGTGGGAATCCAGCCGTTGTTTAATCTGATTGGACACTGAAAAATTGGGCTAGTTTTCATTCCATTTGGGCGGATTTTGAGTTGTCATTGGGCTGGAAATATTTCTGGGACCTGGCAACCCTGCTTTAAGGGGAAACCCCGCAGGGGCCAGGGAATACTGTGGCTTTAAGAGAGCACAAAACAAAAACTTGGTCATGAATTATACTCCGGACATGTTGTTGTTTATTTGCATGGCGTTAGAGCTGTGGTTAACGGATATGAAATTGAATTAGATTTTTAGAGGAGTTTTCGCTGAGCACAACGGTATGTGATATGTGTAGGGTCATTCTCAGGGTTAGTGAACTATGAGCGGAAATGTATTGCACAAGGGGGCAAGTCCCCGGTACCTGGGACTCTCGGGATTAAAGGTACGTTCACATCGAACGCGGTTCGCGCGGAAATAAAGCGCAACTCGCGAGTGAATGCACGCGTGTTTACTTTGTGTTTGATCGGCAGAGCCGCTGAATGCACGCAAGACATTCAGGTGTTGACTGGAATGCGCGGATTTGTGGGAGAAGCTACAGAGGCGCAGCATTGGTTTGGAAAATGGCGGACGGGATTGTTAAGTTTCTATCTGCACCACCAAGCTTTAAATTGCTCCACAACATCAAAAACGTGTTCAGGGCTGTGGCTAGGAGCTTAGAATCCTACAAAGAGGAACCCTGCTCGGCGTGGTTCACCTACATTTCCACAGGAGCTTCAGTTTGAACCCCAGTCGCGTTCAGCGGAAGCTTCGACTGATCCAACCCCACCTCCCTGACCTGTTGCACGGGCAGCTCCAGCAGGAAACCCGCGCGTCTGTCTCTGGTCAGTATTCATGATAAATTCTGTGTAAATAATGACCAAGAACCTCCTAACCTAACGAACGGACGGGACTTTAATAAAAAGATAAATAACTTTCGTTTTTAACAATTAAAGCAACATGTTAAAAATGCTGCAATCATATAATGTAATTACTGTATTTGTTTAATTTAGAAATTTCAGATTTATACAGTATATTGTTGTATTTCTAAGTAATCTTAAATTAACTATAGATTAACTTGGTTCTAGTGAAGCAATAAGCTGTGGTTTGCTTTAGTTTTTATTACAGTATACTCATATATTAAAGTAAAATATAACTTATAGTTGTACTTGTGGGGAATATATATTCCACAGCAATATCAGAATTACAAAGAAATGTTAACCTTCTTCACTGTAGTACAGTTAAAACAGTGCATATGTAAATGTTAGGGTTTTTTTATTGCTAGAGTTTGAATAATAAAACTTGTTAAACAGTGGATTGAATGTAATACTGATGGTGAAACAAGTAAATCAGAGCAAATGCTAAATACAGGTAAAGTTAGAAAGTTTAAACAGTAATGATGTTGAAGACACCAGTGTAGTACAAACACATTTGCTGTCGTGGATCTGCAATCAGTTCTGCAACTAAATGTTTGTCTTCTCTCCTTTGAGATTGACGGTCGAGACTCCAACCTGGTCATCATCATCATCAGCAGCAGCAGCTTCATTGCTGGTATTTCCTGAGATTCCAAGATTGTCTCGGATACTGGGACTGTTGTAGCATGGAACTGTTCGGTGGCTGTGCACTTCACTGATGAACGAAGGTCCATTACTGAAGGTTGTGAGAATAGGAGTCTCTTTGGAGGTCCTGCTCTGCCTGGACGAATATATTAAAGGGTTTCTCTAGAGCCCAGCTGATGGTTTCATTAAAGCCTTGTTTCGAACTCTCGTGATTTCCATGATTCATGTTATGTTCTTGTTTTCACATAAAAAATGGAGTCAACCTTCAAATAATACCCACGTCTTGAAGCTTGTTTCTCATGACACAGCACCAGTCCAATCACACATAGCATATTATATTATATTATATATATTATAATTACTTCCAAGCAAGATAGTTTTATTTAGTCTTTAATTATTAAATCAACGAACTCCTCCCAAGAGATTTTATCTGCTCACTTTCAAACTCCAGAAATCTTCTCTTAAGGTAAGTTGGATGTTAAATTGCGAAGCTTTTATTACTTTGATAAACGATGTACGTACACCAGTCATTGAAATTTGATGTTTCGCCATAAACAGGAAGTTATTATAACTCAGCCATACAATGTCTGATCGATCCCAAATGTACCAAGTATACTAAAAGTCCCTGTCTGAACACATCTACAACATTAATCATTGGTTATAGCGCCACCAACTGATCACAGGTGGAACAGCATTTTTACCAATTTTGACAGGTTCTCAGAATATTGGCCAAAACAGTCCCCAAAAATATTTCAACTCATAAATATTTAGACTCGTTAGCACCACCTGGGGGTCATGACGCTTTGAGAAGGGATTTTTTTACTTGAGTTGCCTGTGTCATTAGGTAATTTGAACAGTTCTCGCTTGAATACGTCTTCTAACTAAGGATCGGTCGTAGAGCACATTGTAACGAATTGGCCACCGAGAGGCGATGGCGACGTAGGTGCTCGAGCCCTTGATCGCTGCTTGCAGCTTTAATTATTATTATTATTCTTATTTTTGTAACGTGTTTTTGCGGGCACTTTTGAGGGCCTAAACATGCGTAAAAAGTCACCAAATTTTGCACACACATCAGAACCTGCGTAAATTTACGTCTATTTGTGGTTCGAAAAGCGGGTGTGGTAAAATGACTCTACAGCGCCACCTAACGCGTTGTAGCTTATGATGCGCTATGAGTTTGTCGTAGGTGAATGAAATTCGCCACGCATGTGTAGGGTACTAAAACTTAAATATAAGTAAATGGGATCTTATTTCCAAAATCGACAGGAAGTCAGCTATTTCCCAAAAACCTCTAAAAATGGCCAATTCTGCTCACGTCGTACTTTAACGAACTCCTCCTAGAGATTTCATCTGTTCGTCTCAAAACTCGTTCAGCACTATCTTAAGGCATATGGGATGTTAAATTGCGAAGCTTTTTTGACTTCGATAAACTATGTGCGCACAGCGGTCATCCAAAGTCGAAATTTTGTCGTAAACAGGAAGTTGTTATAACTCGGCCAAGCAATGTCCGATCCAGTTCAAATTCGCTATGTAGGTTAAGAGTGAATATCTTAACAAATCCAAATAGCGATTTACAGTGACAGTTATAGCGCCACCTAGTGCCAACATGTAATAGACCCTTTTCTGTTGTTTTATACTTGTATTTCAGGCTGTATTGCGAGTACATGTTTGAAAATCAGTACACGTATGTAGGGCATCAGGACCAACAAAAAAGTCAATAGGAATCAGTTTCCAAAACCGACAGGAAGTCGGTTATTTTTTATTATTTTATGTAATTGAGCATAGTTTCAGGGTTTGTACTTTAACGAACTCCTCCTAGAGAATTCATCTGTTCATCTCCAAAGTTGTTCAGTATTCTCTCAAGGCATATGGGATGTTAAATTGCGAAGCTTTTTTCACTTCATTTTACGATGCGCGAATGGCAGTCCTCGAAAGTTTGACTTTTTCTTTGAACAGGAAGTGGTTAATAACTCAGCAATGCAATGTCTGATCGGGTTAAAATTCGTCATGCGTGTTAAGAGTCCATGTCTGAAGGAGTTCATAGAGCGAAATACAGTGTCAGTAATAGCGCCACCTAATGGCAGCATGCAATATAGCATTTTCTGCTGTTTTTTACTGCTATTTCAGACTGTGTTTAAAGGACATGCTTGAAAAATTGCCACACTTGTGTTACAGATCAAGACAAACAAAAAAGTCAATTGGAGCGAGTTTCCAAAATCAACAGGAAGTTAAATATTTTGCAAAAAACCCTCAAAATGGCTGTAGGGTTCTGTCACTGTGGCTTTAAGAGAATGGCTGTAAAATGGGAAACAGTGGCAGTCTGGCAGAGCAAAAACTTGGTCATGAATTATACTCCGGACATGTTGTTGTTTATTTGCATGGCCTTATAGCTGTGGTTAACGGATATGAAATTGAATTAGATTTTTAGAGGAGTTTCCGCTGAGCACAACGGTATGTGATATGTGTGGGGTCATTCTCAGGGTTAATGAGCTATGAGCGAAAATGTAATGCACAAGGGGGCAAGTCCCCGGTACCTGGGACTCTCGGGCTTAAGAGCTTATATTGTATTTATGTTTATACTATTTTTATGTGCGTGCATGTTGAGAGTGATTGACGTTTCGCGTGTTGAGAGTGATTTGACTCCCCGTCAGAGTCCGGGGACGGACTATTTAACATGCGCGTCTGCTCCGGTTTCACTTTCTCTCTGAGTTTGTGGCCAACCGCTACTAGCGCACAGTGACTGTGTCTCGTTCGCGATCGTCCAGTTCGGTGCTGTCATCTCTCGCGCTCTCTCTCTGAGAGTTTGAAAGTAGTTGATCTCCCGTGCTTCGCTGAGACCCACTGCCTCTATGACTGCAGTTTCGCCTCCCCTCTACGTGAACGCGCATTCAATCACGTGATTGCACAGACTAAGCCAATGGAGTTCATATAAAATGTTTACTCGTGAAGACGTTTTCATTTTTATTTTGCTTATATGTCGCGTAGATGTCAAATATACTTGTAACACATTGTTTAATTATAAATATAAGTTTAAAAGAATGCAATCGTCCAATGCAAGTTGCTTACAGCAGTGAATATTGTACAGCATTACAGCAAATGTACAGCATTATACAAACTTCAGATGTTCATATTTTATTTGCGTAATCATTAGAATAATTAACATTTAACGTAAAAAGAAGGATAAAACAAAGTAAAAATGTGTTGATGTGATATAATGTAAAAAGCTTTAGATGTTTATATTTTATTTGCATTAGACTTACTACTTAAAAGATATTTGTTTGTGAAATGTTTGCATTCATTTGTAATAAACTCCCTGGTGCTGCTTTTTAGTCCAGGTGCAAAAAAAGCAAAGCAGAAAGACTGTAATGAAATCACAATGCCTATTTTGAGGGTTTGTGTGTAACTTATAGGATAAATACCACACAATAATTGTGATGAAACATAAAGGGCCTAATAGACAATGAAACTGAAACAGCTTGTTTTGCCCTGTAAATCTATTTATGGATCTATGTGATTTATTGTGAATATCAGTTCCACGTGATCAGAATTTGACAACATAATACAATTTTGTCATGTTTAAAATGTCCATTGAACCTAAATTCATGTTAGATGTGCACATTCTGATCATGATCAACCAGTGATAACAATAACATAAAGTCCATTATTTCAGCATAACAATATATCAGTATAACAAGGTGCCAATAATGCAAAAGAAAAGCAGGTAAACATTTAGTTTTATTCAGAGTGACTCAGTTCCATCATTGTTCTATCATTTCCACAATGGAATAATGTTTCTGTCCCTGTTTATATAGTGGCAGTGTCATGTACCGGTTCCAACCCTGTTTCAAAGTATACACCAGCAGCTCCATACAAGGTTTTTATCAGTGTGTTTCTAAACACTATAATGTGCAGGCATGGTAACAACATATCGACTGCATTACCAAGGACATGCCAAATGGTACTGCAGTATCCAGAAAATGCTCTTTCTTTTACCTCTTACTTTAAAAAAATGAATGAATGGAGTATTGTTCAGTTGTTTGGACTGCGACAAATAAAACAGCTTAGAAAGCTGCAGATTGTTCAGAACAGAGCTACAGATTGATGCTGCAATGCTTATATCAAACTAGCTCTTACGATGATCATCTGGTTAACAGTTAATATCAGGTGTGCTTTACTATTATTTATGGGTAATAATTGTTGGTTTACCACTCGTTTTAGTTCATCAAAAATAATATCCCAGGGAAATACACAGTTATGAAACTAGATATTTGAAGGGTGATAATCTAACAATTCTTGGATAATCTGGCAACATTTCAAAATGTAAGAAACAAATAAAGATAATTTTAGTATCAGCATAAGATAATGAATGCAGTGAGAAAGAAACACTTTGGTGTATGTTTTCATTTTAATTCTATTTTTGACTCTTAAAGCTGTAAAAATGAACTTTACCCAATCATCAGTTATTGCGCCACCAAGTGATCACAGGTGGAACAGCATTTAAAACTAAGTATCAGTCGTAGAGCGCATTGTAACGATTTGGCCACTGAGAGGCGATGGCGACGTAGGTGCTCGAGCCCTTGATCGCTGCTTGCAGCTTTAATTCTTATTATTAGGGCTCGAGCACCGAAGGAGCTCGGGCCCAACGGGCTCGAGCACCGGAGGTGCAAGAACCCTATTGTTTCTGTTAGGATTATTATTATTATTATTATTATTATTATTATTATTAGGGCTCGAGCACCGAAGGTGCAAGAACCCTATTGTTTCTGTTAGGATTATTATTATTAGGGCTCGAGCACCGAAGGAGCTCGGGCCCAACGGGCTCGAGCACCGGAGGTGCAAGAACCCTATTGTTTCTGTTAGGATTATTAGGGCTCGAGCACCGAAGGAGCTCGGGCCCAACGGGCTCGAGCACCGGAGGTGCAAGAACCCTATTGTTTCTGTTAGGATTATTATTCTTATTATTATTATTATTCTTATTTTTGTAACGTGTTTTTGCGGGCACTTTTGAGGGCCTAAACATGCGTAAAAAGTCACCAAATTTTGCACACACATCAGAACCTGCGTAAATTTACGTCTATTTGTGGTTCGAAAAGCGGGTGTGGTAAAATGACTCTACAGCGCCACCTAACGCGTTGTAGCTTATGATGCGCTATGAGTTTGTCGTAGGTGAATGAAATTCGCCACGCATGTGTAGGGTACTGAAACTTAAATATAAGTAAATGGGATCTCATTTCCAAAATCGACAGGAAGTCAGCTATTTCCCAAAAACCTCTAAAAATGGCCATTTTTGCTCACGTCGTACTTTAACGAACTCCTCCTAGAGATTTCATCTGTTCGTCTCAAAACTCGTTCAGCACTATCTTAAGGCATATGGGATGTTAAATTGCGAAGCTTTTTTGACTTCGATAAACTATGTGCGCACAGCGGTCATCCAAAGTCGAAATTTTGTCGTAAACAGGAAGTTGTTATAACTCGGCCAAGCAATGTCCGATCCAGTTCAAATTAGCCATGTAGGTTAAGAGTGAATATCTTAACAAATGCAAATAGCGATATACAGTGTCAGTTATAGCGCCACCTAGTGGCAACATGTAATAGACCCTTTTCTGTTGTTTTATACTTGTATTTCAGGCTGTATTGCGAGTACATGTTTGAAAATCAGTACACTTATGTAAGGGATCAGGACCAACAAAAAAGTCAATAGGATTCAGTTTCCAAAACCGACAGGAAGTCGGTTATTTTTTACTATTGTATGAAATTGAGCAAAGTTTCAGGCTTTGTACTTTAACGAACTCCTCCTAGAGAATTCATCTGTTCATCTTCAAAGTTGTTCAGTATTCTCTCAAGGCATATGGGATGTTAAATTGCGAATCTTTTTTGACTTCATTTTACGATGCGCGAATGGCAGTCCTCGAAAGTTGAACTTTTTCTATGAACAGGAAGTGGTTAATAACTCAGCAATGCAATGTCTGATCAGGTTAAAATTCGTCATGCGTGTTAAGAGTCCATGTCTAAAGGATTTCATAGAGTGAAATACAGTGTCAGTTATAGCGCTACCTAATGGCAGCATGCAATATAGCAATTTCTGCTGTTTTTTACTGCTATTTCAGACTGTGTTTAAAGGACATCGTTGAAAATTGCCACACTTATGTTGCAGATCAAGACAAACAAAAAAGTCAATTGGAGCGAGGTTCCAAAATCAACAGGAAGTTAATTATTTAGCAAAAAACCCTTAAAAAGGCACTTTTCCATGTCTCATACTTCAACGAACTCCTCCTAGAGATTTTATCTGCTCACCTTCAAGCTCCAGAAATCTTCTCTTAAGGTACGTTGGATGTTAAATTGCGAAGCTTTTATAACTTTGATAAACGGTGTACGTACACCAGCCGTTGAAATTTGACGTTTCGCCATAAACAGGAAGTTATTATAACTCAGCCATACAATGTCTGATGGATCCCAAATGTACCAACTATACTAAAAGTCCCTGTCTGAACACATCTACAACATTAATCATCGGTTATAGCTCCACCAAGTGATCACAGGTGGAACAGCATTTAAAACTGCATTTTTACCAATTTTGACAGGTTACCAGAATATTGGCCAAAACAGTCCCAAAAAATATTTCAACTCATAAATATTTAGATTCGTTAGCGCCACCTGGGGGTCATGATGCTTTGAGATGGGATTTTTTTTTTACTTGAGTTGCCTGTATCATTAGGTTAGTTGAACAGATCTCGCTTGAATACGTCTTCTAAATAAGGATCAGTCCTAGAGCACATTGTAACGACTTGGCCACCGAGAGGCGATGGCGACGTAGGTGCTCGAGCCCTTGATCGCTGCTTGCAGCTTTAATTATTATTATTATTATTATTATTATTTTTCTAACGTGTTTTTGCGGGCACTTTTGAGGGCCTAAACATGCGTAAAAAGTCACCAAATTTTGCACACACACCAGAACCTGCGAAAATTTACGTGTAATTGTGTTTCGAAAAGCGGGTGTGGTAAAATGACTCTACAGCGCCACCTAACGCGTTGTAGCTTATGATGCGCTGTGAGTTTGTCCTAGGTGAATGAAATTCGCCACGCATGTGTAGGGTACCAAAACTTAAATATAAGTAAATGGGATCTCATTTCCAAAATCGACAGGAAGTCAGCTATTTCCCAAAAACCTCTAAAAATAGCCATTTTTGCTCACGTCGTACTTTAACGAACTCCTCCTAGAGATTTCATCTGTTCGTCTCAAAACTCGTTCAACTCTATCTTAAGGCATATGGGATGTTAAATTGCGAAGCTTTTTTGACTTCGATAAACTATGTGCGCACAGCGGTCATCCAAAGTCGAAATTTTGTCGTAAACAGGAAGTTGTTATAACTCGGCCAAGCAATGTCCGATCCAGTTCAAATTCGCTATGTAGGTTAAGAGTGAATATCTGAACAAATGCAAATAGCGATATACAGTGTCAGTTATAGCGCCACCTAGTGGCAACATGTAATAGACAATTTTCTGTTGTTTTATACTTGTATTTCAGGCTGTATTGCGAGTACATGTTTGAAAATCAGTACACTTATGTAAGGGATCAGGACCAACAAAAAAGTCAATAGGATTCAGTTTCCAAAACCGACAGGAAGTCGGTTATTTTTTACTATTGTATGAAATTGAGCATAGTTTCAGGCTTTGTATTTTAACGAACTCCTCCTAGAGAATTCATCTGTTCATCTTCAAAGTTGTTCGGTATTCTCTCAAGGCATATGGGATGTTAAATTGCGAAGCTTTTTTGACTTCATTTTACGATGTGCGAATGGCAGTCCTCGAAAGTTGAACTTTTTCCATGAACAGGAAGTGGTTAATAACTCAGCAATGCAATGTCTGATCGGGTTAAAATTCGTCATGCGTGTTAAGAGTCCATGTCTGAAGGATTTCATAGAGCGATATACAGTGTCAGTTATAGCGCCACCTAATGGCAGCATGCAATATAGTATTTTCTGCTGTTTTTTACTGCTATTTCAGACTGTGTTTAAAGGACATGCTTGAAAATTGCCACACTCATGTTAAAGATCAAGACAAACAAAAAAGTCAATTGGAGCGAGTTTCCAAAATCAACAGGAAGTTAATTATTTAGCAAAACACCCTTAAAATGGCACTTTTTCATGTCTCATACTTCAACGAACTCCTCCTAGAGATTTTATCTGCTCACCTTCAAACTCCAGAAATCTTCTCTTAAGGTACGTTGGATGTTAAATTGCGAAGCTTTTATAACTTTGATAATCGGTGTACGTACACCAGCCATTGAAATTTGACATTTCGCCATAAACAGGAAGTTATTATTACTCAGCCATACAATGTCTGATGGATCCCAAATGTACCAACTATACTAAAAGTCCCTGTCTGAATACATCTACAACATTATTCATCGGTTATAGCGCCACCAAGTGATCACAGGTGGAACAGCATTTAAAACTGCATTTTTACCAATATTGACAGGTTACCAGAATATTGGCCAAAACAGTCCCAAAAAATATTTCAACTCATAAATATTTAGATTCGTTAGCGCCACCTGGGGGTCGTGATGCTTTGAGATGGGATTTTTTTTTACTTGAGTTGCCTGTATCATTAGGTTAATTGAACAGATCTCGCTTGAATACGTCTTCTAACTAAGGATCGGTCGTAGAGCGCATTGTAACTACTTGGCCACCGAGGGGCGATGGCGACGTAGGTGCTCGAGCCCTTGATCGCTGCTTGCAGCTTTAATTATTATTATTATTATTCTTATTTTTGTAACGTGTTTTTGCGGGCACTTTTGAGGGCCTAAACATGCGTAAAAAGTCACCAAATTTTGCACACACATCAGAACCGGTGAAAATTTACGTCCAATTGTGTTTCGAAAAGCGGGTGTGGTAAAATGACTCTAGAGCGCCACCTAACGCGTTGTAGCTTATGATGCGCTATGAGTTTGTCGTAGGCGAATGAAATTCGCCACGCATGTGTAGGGTACTCAAACTTAAATATAA
>SRMA01003518.1:186457-273965 GCA_007224835.1 Danionella cerebrum | reverse complement strand
TATTATTTTCTCTTTTTTTTTTCTAGTTTGACGCGGTGGTACTAGCAAAGCAGCCTTTAATACTACCAACTTGATAAGGCATCTTAAAACGAAACACACGACAGAATATTGCGACTTCACTGAGCTGTATAATTGAGATTTCATATTTGTGAGAAATAAAAAAACTGTAAAGGAACAGGTTGCTTTCAGTTTTTTTTTTATTGATGCACTGCTGAGCTATTTGGTTGTCAAGAGTACACACTGGATTGATTTAATAACCTGCATGAACTTAAAGTGTGCAATTAGCACAAGGAAAAGACAAGTATCGGATCGGGACTCGGTATGGGTCGATACTTAAAATTAAATGACTCGGATCGGATCGGGGGCTCAAAAAACCTGATCGGGACATCCCTAGTTCTTTCACATCATCCGTTTTAATTCTAATAATTTCATTAACGGCTCGCTAAGATAATCTTCTATAAATAGAGATTTGGATGGGGCGACCATCACCTCACTGAAACACAAATACTGTTTTTGCAACTAAATAACTCTTCTTTGGTCTGATATATCTGTTACAATTATAAGGCAACACCCAGTGCTGACATCTAGGGGACAAACAAAGTAATTCTATGCGTAATATCTTACATTTGGTTCGTTCTATGGCAGGTTAAAAGAAGCTTGAGATGCAGATGTGGCCTGATGAGTAGACTTGTAATGCAGGAAACAAGGTAGTCTTGCGCAGTGCTATGTGACTGGTCATGTTATCAGCCGTTGCACATCTGCTTACACACAAACAAAGCTGCGCAGATAAGATTTATGGGTTGGCTTGTGTCGCCATGTGTTTGTTTCACAGATTAAAATCTGGAGCTTAGATCGAGGTGGCCAATAACATATCTTTGGCTAGTACAACAGAGAGCACTGCCTGCATCAATCTGACCTGGATAGTCTAAAGGTTATTTAAATATCAAATCTGGTTTCTTCTGACTCCAATTAATTCAGTTTCTTCTTTTGGGGGGTGGGTTGCTTTGAGTTGGTTAGCAATTGGCAGTGTTCATGAATTAATTAATTGCTTTCGACTGAATGAATAATGGGTTTGCTCATGTTCCTTGTTATAATATCGCTCCCATTCCCCAAGTAATTGATTCAGGCGGCTGCGGCCATTGTTGAGATGCTTTAAGAGACTCCTGCAGTCTGTGTGTATGAAGGACTGGTCACTATACTCAGAAAATGATCACTAAGTTTCCATTTCTGTTATTGTTTCTTAGGCTAAATGTTCATATCTGCTCTCTTTGTGAAAAAAAATTAAATACAAATGTTTAGATTTAACACACTGTCTAAAAATCCAAATTTATTATAATTTACAGGTATGTATTAGGATTTTTTTTTTCTTCAATAGTACTTTCAATTAAAACAATACAATGTTATTTTAAATGTTCTTTATTTAAAATAAATGTAAAAATATTGGTTTACCTTTTTCTACAAGTTGGTGTCTAAAAATACAGATTCTTTGCTTAAAATTTAAAATAATCTTTGGTTTTAAACCAAAACAAGTTTTGAAATGATTAATACAATGTATTCAAATGACTGAAATTGCTAATTTTTTTATGTGAGATTTTGAAAAATGCTATTTATTCTCCATTTGTTAAGACCATTTGTTTTTGTTTTTTTTATATAGAATCTTACCAACCAACATTAGATATTTAACTGAAAAATAATGGTATTGAAACTTTGTCGCTAAGCCTTTAACAGTGTAGTGAGGTTTATTTTAGCTGCATGAGAATAGCCTTGAAACAATGGAAGTGAATCAGTTGAACAAGAATAAGTTTCAGTGTTGAGTGATGACTGAGCGCAGCTTGAGGATATGCATGGACAAACGCTTGAGCTTGATGTTATCAGCAGAATTAGCCCCCTGCACCCCCTCCTCTCATTCTTCTTCCTTGAAACTTTGGAGGAGGAGAGCGCCAGATATCAGGCTCATTTCCTTCCTTGATTTTAGGAGTGGAGGGGGAGGGTTGTTATGCCAACTGTTTAGACACCAATATTGTCTTGTCCGTCAATCTCCTCTTGCTAAGCTTATTGCTGGAAATTCACTATTAAAAGAATTTCGGAAATGTTAGAGAAGAGCTGGAACCACATTTGTTCCAAAACCAGAGCTGTGTTATCTTTTGACGCAAATAGTACATTTAGATTTAAAAATAATCCTTTTAGGATCTAATTTATTTATGCCACAATCTTCTTTAAAGGAGATTTCTGGAAGTGTGAAGGAAACAACATACGAATGTTTTTGTATTTTGTTTCTCAACCTTGATTTAGACTGAACTTCTGCTTCTGTGCAAGAGCTAATTGTCTGAAATGAAGACTGGCCGTGTTTTCAGAAAGGCGAGGGAGGGCTGAGGATTTGAGGGCCCTGGAGGGGCATGTTTGAACTGAAACACTCAGCGGGGTTGCTGATATTCAGATTAGTGTGACAGATGCCCCCCTGGGGTCTGATGCTAATGAAAGGAATTTGTATATCCCAAATAATTAAGAATGGACACTTGGCAGCTTTTTATTGACCAAGAATGTCCAGCAGTGTTTTGTCTCGAGTTGGAGCGAATTTTATGCGTTTACGATTTTCAAATGTCATGTTCTATCAAATACGGATCTAATTCTGATTATAATATTTTCTTTTACTGATGAGCTCTAAATATGGTTGTACACAATGTTATTTAGCAGTTCCAGCAGAGGATTTATTAGAACGCAGGAAAATCATGCTTTTTATTTCTATTAGCACTATAAGCATAATTTTTATCTTTTTACTTTTATTTAAATGTGTTACTTTATTTGTATTTTCTTGTTGGAAACTGATGAATATAACTCTAAAGCTTCTTTATAATCTTTTAATTTATTCTTAATATTCTAAATGCTTTTTTTATGGCAGTTTAATATGTTTTTATATGAAGGGAATCGTAATGCACACACACTAGTACAGTTAGTTTGTTCCATAACAGACAAGAAGAGCTACTGCTTTAATATATGCCCTTGCCATCAGAACATATGGGGTAGAACTTGGAACATGGCATCATAAAGGCTACATGGGTGTAGCTGCTCATTTACGAGAACACCTCGTGGCATCTCGAATGGATGAAGGTGTGACTTTGTCATTTCTGCTGTTTGGACTGAGTCTGCACCATTCTCTGATCTGGAGTCGACTCTGTGCACTCAAGCTTGAGGTGGAGAAGTCAGAGGTCATGAGCTCCTCATTGTTGGGGCATTAGACTGCAGGGAAGCCAATACTAGGCAGTGTTGGACTTTGGGGGAAAGATATTAACACCTAGCACCTAGAGTCTGGAAGAGAGAACAAAGGAATTTTGTGGAGAGGGGCGAACTCACCATAAGGCAGCTGCGCTCTCTCTCTCTCTCTCTCTCTCTCTCTCTCTCTCTCTCTCTCTCTCTCTCTCTCTCTCTCTCTCTCTCATTACAAGAATTCACAAGATACCTCACCTTAATGAGGTGAAACCCAGGTATGTGAATGGAACACAGATGTGCAGCTCCTGGTTAAAGAATTCTTTAGATGTTCGAAGCGTCTGATTATGAACATCATTTAAAATCAACCTGTGAAATTACAAAAACATTGTCAACAGTTAATTTGGTATAAATATTATGTTTTATGCAGAAGTTTATTTTAAAATTTCAGAAATTATAGCCTTTATTTTTTTTCAAACATAACTAAAATCAGCATTTTAAAATAGAAAATAGTTTTGCTTTGAATTTTTTTTAATTCAGCATTTTTTATGAGTAGAACAGAACTTTTTCGATCAGTGAGTCTCTAATATCAACAAATATTATTTTCTGTTTTTGTGTGTGTGCGTGTGTGTGTGTGTGTGTGTGCGTGTGCGTGCGTGCGTGCAGATTAATTCAAATACAACAAGCAAAAATAATTATAGCTTTTTGTTTAATTGTTATTTTTTATAATTTTTTACTGTTATTAGTCCACTACAAAGTTTAGTGGATTAAAGTTTAAGTTAGTTAAAGTTTAGTTGTTAACTAGCTAATCTGTGTTCAAACATAATTTAATGTGCTTTTTCTGCATATATCATTGTAGTATACAAAAGTACATTATTTTGGATGTCTAGATCTTAACAAATGAATGTCAGTGTTTTTTTTAACTATAAATGTAATTTTCCGCTGCTTAATATAATTTTCACCATGGTTTTAGGCTAATTTCATGTGAATATGCATACAACAATTGTTTTGCTTGTAATTCTATTTATTTATATACGTTTTAGTATTTTTCTTTGTCAAACTTCGTCTTTCATTTGTTTAAATTGCCAAAATTTAAGGTCATTAAACTATATGTGGTTTTGTATTTTAAAAAATGTACTTTTTGAATTTTTAAATGTAGGATAAGACCCCGTTTTCTGTAGTCATAAGTAAAACATCAAATTAAAGAAGCATTTAGTTTTTATCCAATTCATTGAAAAATAAAATGGGACCAAACAAATTTGACATTAAACCCCAGGAACCATAATAAACATATGGATATTGGCGGTTTTGAAAAGGCTTAGCAAAAAGAATATTAGAAATTTTGATATTCATTTGTTGTTGTTTTTTTTTTGCACATATTAAACTTCATTAGTCTTGATCTTGTGAAATTAATTTAATTTCAAAATAATTTTCATGGGGATAATGACAGAAAAAGTTGATTTTCTCAACGGCCTCTTTAATAGGTACACCTTGCAAATACCGGCTTCCACTCTCATTTTGTCTTCAGAACTGCCTTATTCCTTTTTGGCATATGTTAAACAAGGTACTACTGGAAACATTCCTCAGAGAGTTTGGTCCACATTGGCGTGATAGAATCATGCAGTCTGCACCGATTTGTCAGCTGCACATCCATACTGTGAATCTCACACATCCCAAATGTGCTTTATTGGATTGAGATCTGGAAACCGTGGAGGCCATTTGTACACCTGTTTTTGCCTCCAAATTCTGACCCTAGCAGTTGGACAGGTGTACCGAATAAAGAGTGTATAAAGATCCGTCGCGTCACGATCCTCTGCATATCGTAAACCAGTCTTGCTTTAACAATGCACACCTAGTTACAGATCTTGTATTAATTGTTCAGTATATGGGAAATTATTGAGCTTATATGACAATATACAGCTTCTAGTAAACCAACAAATGTGTGTCTAAGCAAGAGTTTATGTATATTTAAAATAAAGATATAATGAAAAGCTTGTGTTTCCACAGGTAAGTTTGAAGAAAAGGAGGACAGAGTGCCCAAACTGGAGCAGCTGAACACTCTGGGCTTCATGTGCAGTTTAAACCTGACCCTCAACAAGCGAGACCTCATCAAGATGGAGGTGCTGCTGCTGGAGACATTCGGGTGGAACCTCTGCATGCCTACACCAGCCCACTTCATCGACTACTACCTCCATGCTGCTGTTCAGGAGGGAGACATGCACAACGGCTGGCCGCTCTCCTCGCTGACCAAGACCAAAGCCTTTATGGACAAGTACACACACTACTTCCTTGAGGTCTCACTGCAAGGTACGACAAAAAAAAAAAAAAAAAAAAAACATTTGAGCTTAAGTCGTCTTTATTTATCAGAGGTTGTAACATTAAACATCTTTGATGTAGACCATGCCTTCCTGAGCTTCAGGCCCTCTCAGGTGGCAGCTGCTTGCATAGCTGCATCCAGAATCTGCCTGCAGATCTCTCCCAGCTGGACCACTGTCCTGCACCTGCTCACGGGCTACTCCTGGGATCACCTGACACAGTGCATCCAGCTCATGTTACTGTAAGAGCACCACAGCATTTGCCCAGTGTTTGTGTCTACCAAGCAATCATTCATCTTCACCTTGCTTCGTTGTTTCCCTTCACAGAGCTCATGACAATGACGTGAAAGAAGCCAACAAATCCAAATCTTCCCCCTCTGTCGCTCAGAGCCTCCAGGCACAAGCTCACCTCCCCCCCAGCCCTGCCACGCCAGCTCTCCAGAGGCAGCCCACCTCCAGCTCTCAGCAGCTGCTCTTGCAGACCAGTAGCTACCCGCCGCTCTCCCAGCACTCACCGGCCTTGTCCCAGCTGCACATGCTGGCTGACTGCCAGGCACTGGCACCCGTGGGCACCAGGGACTATCTGCAGCCTCAACCAGGTCTTTTTTCAACCTCAATGCCAGCAACCTCATTCACTTCTTTCCCCAGCCTGGCTTCAGGGTTGCGAGGCTTACCTCTCCAAGGTCCTATTTCCATGCAAGTGAGTATGGGGCCCGAGCGCCACTGCCTCGGTTTAACTTACGGGAGCAGCTACCTGAGCTCACATCACTCCTTCACAGCCGGATGCTTCGATAGGTGACGCCAGGAGAGGGAGGACAAACTCAACCTGGGGCTGCCATTGTCCTCCGCACTCTCCAGCTCGGCTACTTCTGAGACCTTTCGTCCAGGACACAGACGTAGACTTTCTAAACAGAAAACCAGTCGTCTAGTGGATCCCGCTGAGGTTATAGTGTTAACTTAAAGCAGCCATTTGAATTCCTTTTTTTAATGTTTTGGATGATTCCTTCAATGAGGATGCATACTTTTCAGAGTAATTCACCAAGTTGGAACCTTCTTACAGTGCTGGAAACTGCACATGGGTTCAGTTTCTGCTTTTCCACCAGAGAAAGAGCCAGTGGTTTCTCAGGTACTGTGGTTTTTCTACACAAAAAAAAAAGAATCAGGTCCTCATTCCTTGAATGTATGAGAATTAGGGAAACTCTGGTGTCACTGGTTTCCATTTTTTGTAGTGTTACTGAAAACCAGTTACAGCCTCCTCTCTTCACCGGTTATCTTGTTTTGATGACACTTCTAGGAATATTCCACTTTTTTGACATGGTGTCATTCAGTATGCCCCTCCCCCACCCCCATTTTGAAATTATGATTAGCTTAGCATAGATGGTTAAACCTGATTAGATAAAATGATCAGCGTTTACATGTTAATATCATACTTTTCCTATCAACTTGACTCTTTTATGTTTGCTTAGTGTTGTGATGCCAGCAAAAATGGATAAACGGTTGATTATAAGTTATTATTCTAGACTGGAGTAGAGTTCCAAACAATGTTCCAAACTTTAACTTTTTTGTTGATGTTGCATCATGATGCAACTCTAAAAGTCGAGTTTTAAATAGGAAAAAATACTGTATACATTTGGAAACTGATTGTTTTATGTTGATAGATCTGATTCAGTAATCTATGCTAAGCTAATATTAGATCTGAAGAACTGCTTGAAATTTTCCAGGACTGGAAGGGGTATGGTAAACGTGCCCATTCAACAAGAAAAACCACCTACTAGTGGTGAGACTTAATTGTAGGTTTTTAAGTGGAACTAGTCAGATTTAACAAACTCAGGTTCCTGGTGGGCTACATTTTAGTTGCAAGCTCAATTGATGGCACCATTGGTTCTTTCTTTTTTTTTTTCATTATAGTTGAGATCTGTGCTTAGAAAAGCAATGAACCTGAAAAGGTGCTTATAGGCCACTGGCACCTGCACTGGTGGAAAAGCAAGCAAGGTTGACATCTTTGGGAGTTAAAACATATAGCCTTATGAGAAATCCTAGTGATCTGCACCAGCATCTGAAAAGAGTCGTTACACTTTCGCACTGGATTTGCTGTATGCTCCTTTAATGCTGCTGCCTTTATATGAACTAATGGCTTTAGACCAAGAATCCTGTCTCCCTTCTGGTCTTGTTTACAAAGACACGACTCATATCAGGGATGTACAGATGCCGTACACATAACATACCATTGAACCAGCGCATGTTTGTATGAAGTAGCTCCTTTTGTTCTAGTCCTCTATGTTGTATCTAAACCGGCGTTGTGTATGGAGAAGTCTCCATATCCCTCAGGCAGATGGGGGAGATGCCCCAGGGGATGGAGGCATCTGTGCTCCCCTCACTCCAATGCTGGAGGAAGCCATGCTTTACTAGTTTTTCCAATCCACAGGGAAAAATAACCACGAGCACCCCGTGGTTCCACTGTTTGCCATTAAGATGAATTCTATTGGCATGGCTTTTCCCATCTGACACTGTGGTTTATAAAGATTACCTCAGTTACACTGCCCTTCACATTTACCTCCAAGGTCATGCTAGTGACTAGTTTAGCATTAGCACCAGAAGATCCGGCTGTTACTTCAGTTATAGTGTCATTCCTTCTGATTACCAAACAGGAATTTTTTTAAGTGATGAGTTATTATTGTAAACTAAAGAGATGATTGACCAAACAAGCTTCATTTTAATCCTGGGAACCATCTTTGACTACACCATGAATTCCTTTATGTTGACTGGCCTTAAGACCAAAGTGTCTGCTTTATGTCCTGCTGAATGAGAAGCTTTTTTAACACTTTATTGGACTTTGGATCAAAATCGTCTTCCAGGGATTTTGATCTTTGAACTACCTCGAAGTATTGCCATTTTTATGCTGATTCTGCAGGGCTCATCTTTATACATTTTTACACTTTTTTTTTCGTACCAAAACGTAGATCATTTTTGTTAGTCCCATGTTTTGTGTAGCTAGAGAACTGCATTCTCTTGTTGAAGACTGTTTGTGCAATATGTATTCAGTAGATTTGACTTAATAGACTGTACATTTTTATTACTTTGTACCACTATTTTTTAACATTTAGAATTAGATTTCTTTTTGTTTTAACATGTTATTACTGCTTTAAAGCAGTGATTATTTTTCCACCAAGAAAATGTTGCACATTGCAACCAATGTCTTTGAATCTCTGGACATGTAGTAGACCAGAGAAGACTGATTGGGCCCTTTGAGTGATCTAATGGGTTTATTTAAAAGCCTTTATGTGGCAGGGAAGGTGGGGGGGACAGGTAAAACTTGATGAAGAGCTTATAAATAAAGTGGAGGAAAGCACACAAACACTTGTGTTTGGTTCATTTGTGAATTTTGGCTTGTTTCATTTGAATGTCTGCAGTCTTTGCACATGAAAAGGTCTTCATTTATGGTGGTGAGGGAGGAGGAGGGATTTGGCTCCACCCCAACCCACACTGACCTCCCCCCTGCATGCACTTTGCTGGACTGGAGACAAAGAGGGAGACTCCAGCCCCACATGGTGGCTCTTCCTGTCACTAAACACCACTAAACAAATAAAGCCCGTCCAACTGAGCTCCACTGATCATTTCAGAGATAAAAGCCCCCAGCTCAAAGAGAAGCCCACAATAGCTACAGTGAGAGGCTGAAGTGTCATTTTTATATACTCTTTCTTGGGGGGTGCTGGTAAAGATAAAGCGACTAGGAGGTTTGACTTCTACTTGCTTTACACTGATTTTATCAACTGATTTAACTAAACAAATCAATTAAATTATTAAAACAACAGTACAACATTACAATAAGTTGAAAGTGTCTACTGTATAGTGCTGAAATAACAGTTAACATGGCTTAGAAGGAGGTTAATAGATTAATTATTAAAACCACTCCACATGGACAGGGGTTTTTCGAAAACTGGAGACTTTTCTTAATTCATAAACATAGATACTGTAAACATTTCTTTCCGAAAATGGGTACCAAAGTAAATATGTTTTTGGGAAGTCTTGTACCTGAAACAAAAGGATTTTAAATTATACCGTCACCTACTGAACTGCCATACTATTTACCTCAAATGTTTTTAAAGGTTGTGAAACTAGATTTTTTTTTTAAATACCCCTCTCATGGTTTGTCACTGGCTATAGCTCAGTGAATGTCTGTTTGGTTTATAAGTGTAAGCTTTTGTTTTCCTGCTTCTTCCATGATTGTGCAATAATCACACCTTTAGAGAAAGTTATTTTACATTACTTTCCTTTGTATTGTGTAGCAGACGCCTACGCACCACTATTTTGGACAGAAAGTGTGTGACTGGGTGCATTATTTATACCAAAGAGAACACTTTTTACAGAACAGAAAGACATTACAGGGAGAGCAGACCATGACAGTGAACAACTCTTGACTGACTTGAAGTTATTATAGCAATATAAACTGCAAAGATGACTTGGATCCTTGAGTTAAACCCTAAATGCCGGTCCTCCAAGAGAAGTTTATGTTCTGACTGTTTCTTCATACAATCTGATTGATTTATAGTGGTCAACTGAAAACCAAACTAGAATGAAACAGATTTAAAGCCTGTTCCAATAGTCTCATTTAATTTTAGCTGTGCATGTGTGTATATATACAGATCTGTGCAATATTTTTATACAGAATGCTGTCAGAAATATAAATTTAAATTGTTTTAAACTATCAGCAGAAACCAGTGAGACCCAAATACACCCATTTACTATCTGTCCACAAGTTTTTGGCCTAGCAACTCAAGTCTTAGCAAAAACAGCTGGTCTGGACAAATGAGTCAACATTTTCAAATCTCTAGATGGTAGTTTGTTTGCCGAAGAGCGGTACAATAAAATTGTCTGCAGGCAACAGTGAAGCATTGTGGAAGTACCTTGAATGTTTGGGGCTCCAGTTCTGCAATGGATTTGGGTCAGAATTAATGGTGTTTTGCCTAAGATGTTTGAACAGTACATATAATACATTTTTAAATTACATATTATTATATACAGTATATTATTACATACTGTATTATATACATCTATACTAATATGTACAGATTAAATTATAGAATAATATTGGTGAATTAATTGTAACTATAAATAAAGCTGCACTTTGCTTCACCACGGTCTCCAATTTTACGATGCTGCCGGATATAGTCTGTTCAACTGTGTACTCTGTGCAGTAAAATATCTGGACAGTTTCTCTGTAATAGACTATAGTCACTTGAGAAATCCATCAATCTTCCATGTGAATGACACTTGAATATTGATTGTCATTGTGCTTCCACTGTTCCACTGAGGTTAATGAACTATGCCACATAAACCACACAACCCTGCACTCTCCTCAGGTCTGTGAGTGTTTGCGCTGAAGACTATCATTTATTATTCAATTTATTACAGAATGAGGTGATGGAGTTTGGAATATATGAGGGAGGAAGTTATTACAGTACTCACCCCCCTCTTCCTCTTTTTGTGACTTAAAAAAACCTTGCTCGGAGAGGCCTTAGATTTGATGTGAATTCTTTTAAGAGGCCATAATGATTTATATCCAATGATCTAGTTTATGATTGACAGTTGGCTGAAAGCTGAGGTTTATTGTTACAAAATGTACTTTTTCATGGCTCTTGCATGTGTTCATTTGAGTTCATCTGAAGGCAAACATTCATAAAGGCGTTGATGAAGAGTAAATGAGGACATTTGTATTTTTCCTGAACTGTCCCCTTCATGTTTGTCTCCACGGGAGGAGCTTTGGTTTGTGACTTATCTGTTTAATGAAAGAGATTGAATGGATAGCAGACAGAGGCACGGCAGTGGGGGTGCTACAGAGGCAGGCCTGGGAGGAGGACCACATGTCTCTGTCTGTGTGATGATGAAGAGATGTGGAGTGGGGTGGGGGTGAACTGGCAAAGGGGCAGTTGGTAATGGATCATTTTCACAACCTTTGTTTGTGAAGCCTCAGAAAAGGAGGGGTTGCCAGCTTTTCTTTAATTAACATAATCCAAAACTGCGTGCTCTGCTGCCGTTTCATTTATCCAGTTTTATTTTGACTTATTTTAAACTAATCGCCAGTCTTTAGCAGTTCAGCAAAGGGCATTTAACTTTGGCGATTGTAGTTTGAGAACATCCCACTCTAAAATACAATTTTTATTGCAAATGTTTTTTTTTTAAATGTGTAATATATTTTTTAAACCACGCTTCAATTAAACTCGTGATCCAAAATGTGTTATTTATTCATTGAGAATTATTTTTTTAAGTGTATTAATTATTAACATCCCAATGTTAAAGTATTTATGTATCTCCGGTAAAGCCTTTTAGTGTTTTTCGTTGCTGTATGACTTTTTCCAATTTAAATATTTAGAACCATTCGTTTTGTTATGTGTTCAGTCGCTTATTTGTGTTCCTTAACTTTTTCCTTTGTCACTGAGCGATCGAGCCCCACCCCCTTTCTTTGTTCTCATTAATGTCATCATCACCTTCATCACCGTGGGTGAGCCACTCAGTGTCAGCGGACACTCGAGTGTGCAGCGCCCTCTATTGGTCATAAAACAAGCACTCGTTCAACATTTTTTCACACTATTTTAAGTGTTTGGCTTCTTTCACCACTAAACAAAAAGACAAGCAGCTCGTTTGTCAGTTTAACTGTTCGTTTTATTCAAGTAAAGTGTCTTCCCGAGCAGACCAGGTCTTTCAGGTTTCACTCGCGTGGTTAGAGCTTCCTGCTAGTGCGTACCATTGACACTGGACCCTGAGCCCCCGTCGCTGTGGAGGTCTGTAAAACACAAAGAGCTCTTAGTGTCGCTTAAAATTCACGTGATAAAATGCAGTTTATGCCATTAAAACAGTATAAATCTAGGTTCAAACTCGCTCACACAAAACTGAACCTGTAGAAGGCCTAGCGACCACACAAAACCATTTTGTTTCTTCGACTTGCAACTTCAGACGAGATTCGCTCGCTAATCGAATCACTGAAAACGTATTAGTAAAACAATATTATGAATTAAAAATAAATTACATTTAAAAAAATGCCAGAACCAACATTTATTACACAGGTTATTAAACATGCTGTCCGTTTTGTGTCTGCCTGTCCTATGACCATGTATATCAATTGTATTCTTGTCATAACAATATATTCTTTGGGCATGGGAGCTTTTATTTATATTGCAATATAGTTAAATGTAAAAGCATTTAACCCAAGGTGTAATACAAAACATTTTTTTGTATAAATTGTGCAATAACACAAGGAGTTGATTTTGTGATCAAATTTACCACAGAAATGAGACTCTGATTCTCAGGAGGTTACTCAGGAGGTTAATGCTAGATTTTTAGCCGTTTTGTTAATTTAAAGTTTGCCTTGTTGATGGACTCATTGTTTTAAATAGTGCCTGAATGTTAATTGTTTAGATTTTTACAATGCAGAGGTTTCAGAAACTTTGATACGTGTTACAAATGTCAAGCGAGTTTCTAATCCAAATACTGATCTCTATTTTAGTAAAGCGTTTATGTTATTTTAGAATTTACCTATGTTAGTAAGGTGTGAGTAGGCTTTACATAACGTGTAATACTTGAATAACTGACCTCTACCAGCTTTCCTCCACTGATCTCAGTTGTCTGATGGTAATTGGGGAAACTGATTGTCAGCTTGCCCCCTTCCATGGAGACCAAGCCCTTGAGAAGACATGCAAGTAAAAGTTTTATCACATACATTAGTACTCATTAAATTAAATTCTGGTTTACTCTATATACCTTAAATTTCCTTCCTCCAGTGGTCTCCATGTCGCTCTCTTTGCCAATGGTGAATTTGTTGGTCACCACATGGTTGTTGGGGTAGTACTGGATCCATGTGAAATCATCTCCGCTCTGGATGACCTCAGTCACCAGCTTGAAGTCTTTTCCCTTTGCAATGACATCATCAGGGATCCCTGAGGTAGGTAAAAAGGAAAGCTTAGAGCAACTCTGTTTTTCTGTTAAATCAGGTGCAATTATGTTTATAATCTATAACTGTATACCAAATGGTATAGGGCTTTAAAATGAGTCAACATCTCCAATCAAATGATATCTTTAAACATTAAAATGGTATGCAAACATTAGGGATGATTGTCCTATAGTTTGGAACTATGGGACAATAATTGCCGTAAAGAGACCTATTGGTTGAAAAGGCAACTTACCGACCAGTTTGCAGAATGGTTCATATCCATCCTGAGACTCGGTTTCCCACTTGCCATTGAAAGCCATGTTTAATGGAGCTGGTAGCAGAGGGGAGATGAAGATGTGAGAGCTGAGGTACTGATGGATGAGGTAAACTGTGCTTATATACACTGCAGCTACATGATGTTACGGACACACCATCATCATAAAAAAAGTCATAAATGTTTACAATCTCCCTCACAAAAGAACAAGTCATCAAGTGAGTGACCGCACGACTGCTTACCTGGACCATACATGGACAAATCAGGCCTTCACCTCCCTCATCAAATTTAATTGCCACTATTCTGGTTATATTCCAATGTGCACCGAGGCAAACTGCTCCGTTTATTTCAGACAGTTATCATAGGTTTGTATTGTCTAGCTAGGAACCCGTTGCATACTTTTGTCACAAATGTAACCATTTTTAATCAGACTAATAATCATCAGTTATGCGCTTTACCACCAAAAACAAAATTGTTAAATAACTCCATTAATCTCTACATCAAGCACTAGATATAAGGCAGAATATTTTGCTGTCCAAATCACTATGTTAATGTTAATTAGATGGCTAAAGTTTGTTCACATACTTTGATGTTGGTTTGCAAAAGTGCAGTTCAAAAGTATTTTTAAAATAAGATTCATCGTCTCTATGATTTTCATTAGCAAGATTTACCAAAATTGGTTGAAATGATAAACTGTTTGGTGGGGTCTGAGGATTAAATTGGCCTATGCTCTTCGGGTTGTTTGTGCATGTCAGATTACAGTGCTATGCAAAAGTCTCAGGCAGGTGTGAAAAAAATGTTCTAAACAAAGCAGGACAATAATCCTACAGGGATTGGGAAGGGAGAGCTCTGGTGCTCAGCACAGGCGTAGAACTGAACAAATCAATCCCAGTGTGAAGGAACACTTACCCTGATTCAGAAGCACACTGGCTTTTTGTCAGTGTGGAGCCTGCAGCTTGGAATTACTGAAGGCCGCTGCCTTGACATTGTTTCTGAAAGGATTCAAAGCGTTTTATGTCATACCGAGATACGTTTTCCTGCAGAGACTTCAAAACCAACATCAGCACTTCTCATCCGAACACTGATATCCCAATTTTTTTATTTGAATAGTATTTGATGTTTTGAGGGAACTCCAAACTCTAAAAGTATCATGTTTGTTTGTTTAAGTTTAAGCAGGGTATATGCAAGACTCCTGAGGTTAAATTCAAAATCTTTTCAAGACTCGTTTATATTAAGAATGTAGAATGAAGGTAAAAAGTTACATCTGTAGAAATCTGCTTTCAAATGTATAGAATAAGTGTCTCAAATACAGTGTTGAGGGCCAAAGCAGGCATGTGATTTATTTTTTTAAGTGGTACTATTTTTGTAAAATGTTGGTCCTATGCTTTATTGTACAAACTACAGTAGTAAAATATTACAAAATGCAAAAAAGTCTGCCAGGACAGTTTCTAAAAATGTACATCAATTGACAGTAAAATACTAAATGTTATTTTACAGCAGAATTCCCTAAACAGTTACAGTTTTACTTTAATGTGTATTTATATACATACCATGTTGTAAACCACTGTGCATTGTTTTTTTTTTTTTTATTGAAATAGTAATTTTACAACCAAAAATTTTAAAAACAACACAGCCATTTTTTAAAATACTGTCATGTTTTTAAGGAGACAAACATAAATCTTCACTTATTTTGTTTGTCTTTTACAACTTTTAAATTTAATTAAATCAATACCTTCATTTTAAATTGCAATTAACACTTTTTGTAATTTTAAAATACTTTTAAGAGGCTTAATTCTACAAAATGTGACTGATCAACATTTACAATTTTTTTGAGACTCCACGGACACCTGTTTTAAGTGTCTTTTTTTATTGCAGCCCTATAAACAATCCAATATAAAAATCTAGAAATACAGGCCAAAGCCCTTCAGCACATGAGCCTCTACTGGCTTCAATGGAGCGCATTCTTCATCGTCTTCTCAGCCTTACATTTTTTAATGCCAGCTAAGGTCTTATGTTTAGATCTTCTTCTTCAAAGACCTCGGGAAGGATCAGAACAGTCTCTATTTTTGCATTTCTCTTTGAAACCTTTAGTCACAAGCTTTCACCTCTGAAACCACACGTTTGATTCGGATTGGAGCTTTGATTTGTATATTGTGTGAGGCTGCAAAGGTCATTTGATGATGAGATATTACCACTTACATTGTGGCTGTACTAAAAAAAGTTTATTTCTTCTCTCGAAATGAATTTGCATTGCAGTAAAAGTTGTTTATTGCAATCTGCAGAATAGATTAGAAAAGTAACTAAATGACACACGAATGTACTTGGTTCCCTTTGCCACTTAAACGATATGGTGTGATTGTGAAATACTCGTTAACCTGTGTCCTTCACAGTATGCTCTCCAGAGAACAGTGTAATGAATAAAAACTGCAGTGAAACATAAACTTTTATAATACTATCAATCTTCTTCCTCAAACACCTGATATACTCAGAAAAAAAAATCAGAAAGTATGCAAGAAACAGTTTTAAATGAAGGTCAAACCAAGTGAGTTTCTGGCAGACTTTTTTTGTGCATCATTAGTAAGTTGTACGTTAAGATTCTAAGGAAAGGTAAAGGGTCACTGCACTGAACCACAGTTCAGTGACAACGCTATGAAATCAATATGCTGGTTAATATGAGCTCATCAAATATGCAGAAGTAATCAAAGCAGACAGCATTGGTCAACTCCGCACCTGTTAAAAAGCTTTTATTTTGGTTCTGATAAATATTCAGAAATGTGCACATTTCTGCTAAATGTTAGCACACAAATTTCCCACTGGGTGAAGCCCATTTATTGTTATTGTATTGAAAAACTGTGTTTACTTTTTTAAATGTCAATAACAACATAAACCTTTCAAATTACACTGATCAAAAGTTTTGGTAACATTAATGACAGCCTGAAGTCTCTTGAGGTAGTTGTCGATGAGGTTCTTAATCATCATTGTTTATAATGCAGCCCATTGTTCTAGGCAAAAAGCCTCAAACTCTTGGGGTGTCTTGAATGGACTGCACATTTGCGTTCTCCACAGAGTAGTTCAATGATATTGAATTCAGGATACTGAAATGACCAATCCAGAACCTTCCCTTTGTTCTAATGGAACAAGTTGCTTGGCCTTGCGTTTTAAATTATAAACATGCTGCAATGTCCAGTAATACCCTGTGTGCCACTTCTGGGCTGATGAGTGCCCTGTGCCTCTGGCTTATCAGCATAACTATAAACTTACAATAGCTCTGTGATTAAAGAAAACTTTTAAATAACAGCATATTAGCTATATAACATTTAACTTTAAATAAAATACTACTGAACTGTTAAATCAAATTCATATGACACAATGCTGTAGTCAGTGAAGAATGTGTTTGGGTTATGTTGATCATGCTTGAGTTTCTAGCCATACATTTGAACTGTTTAGCTTTTATTTTACTGTCAATGTCAGCTGTACAGTTTACTTTTCTTTCACCTATAAAAGTTAAGTGTTCAGGTTTAACAAAAAGGATTGTTTAACCAACGAATGTAAATACACAGCTCAACATCGCCTCTTGTGGTGCTAAAGTTGCATCCTAATAACAAAGTGTATTGACATGACAGAAACCAATAGCAAAAGGATTTCCAGCCATTTCCTTTGAAAGGCAAGGCCCTAAACCAATCGAAAGCAGCTTCACGTTGATTCATCCAATCAGATGTGTCTATAGCTGTAAGTAGGCGGATTCTAACGTTATCAGGAGGAGAGGGCCAAGTAGTAGTTGCAAAGCGGAAAGAAAATGGCGGCCGTGGCTGCGGAGCCAGGAGCTGCTGCGGCATCAACAACAGCGGGGGACGGGCTGGAGTATGAGCTCGAACCAGGGGAGCATTTGGTCGACATAGAGCCACATTCCGTTTCAGAAATGGAGCTTTGTCACCTCTCCGAACATGTGGATGCAGTTCAGGAATGCAGCCAGATCCAAGTGGAAATCAGAAGGCCGGACCTTCAAGCAGCGGGAAAAGCGCTCGTTGTCCATGCGGACGGTGAGCGAAACGATTCGGTGAGCCCCCGCAGCTGCCTTGACACCCCGGAGAAACCCGTGATCATGGACCTCAGGTGTACAGGCGTTTCAGACAACGGGGAAACACTAACGCCGATGGTGGTGGCCGCAAACCAGGTCAGTCCCTTCGAATCCAGCCCCTGCAAATTGCTCCATAGCTCCATCTCTGACTCCTTGCTCTCTGTGGTCTACTTGCATTGCCTCCCCGCTCAGGTTCCGTCCGAGCCAGAAACGGGACTGTCTCCCGCGGTCGAGCTAGAGTGTGAATTCATCGGGTTCACGCAGCCGGAGCCCGAACACGCCGGAGATGCTTTGCAGGGGACGGAACACGAAGCCACGCACCCGCTCGACCCGCTATCCGAAACTTCGCTCGGTGAGTCGGTGGATAAAAGCTGCATCAGTGACTTTTCTATGGTGTCCAGCAAGGACTCTGCTGAGCTCCCAACTCCTTCGGACCATTCGCTCGCCTCGTCGTTGGACTCCGAGGAGATAACCCCGAACACTCTTCATCGGGAGAGATTCAAATCGGACCAGGAACCCGAGTCAAAGTTCCAAAATACGCCAGAGGAAGATCCCGACACGACAGCACGCCTGGAGTTGGGGTCCGAGGTTCGAGTCACGCTCGATCACATCATCGATGATGCGCTGGTGGTGTCGTTCCGGTTGGGCGAGAAGATCTTCTCGGGGGTGCTCATGGACCTCTCAAAAAGGTAAACACGACATCACACCCAGCCTTTTCCTCATGGTTTCTCATCCTAACATTAGCAATAGCTCATTACCTTTAATTTTTCCTTCCTTCCACCCATATACATGATCTGCCCATTTCTTTAAAAATGTTATATTCACCCTTTAGTTTCTTTAAATGTATCTTCTATAACAGCACCTCAGTTTGATTATTAAATATGTTTTAGGGAATTTCCAGACTATTGAGCGCACATGAATATAATTGATTTTAAATAGAACTGTTGACCTAGCAGATATCCACATTTTAACTTGAGATATTGGCACAGTCACCTACCTGCAATGTAATTCATCGCTATCTTCATGTTCACAAAGGGTGCTTTCACACATGATTCATTAAGTTTGATTAATTTGAAATAGAGTTAATTTTCTTTTTGGTTCCGTTTGTTTGAGCAGGTGAAATAAGCAACAACTGAACTAAAAATCAGAGCAAAAGCAGACTAAGGGTGCTTTCACACATCTAGTTAATTTATTTTGGTTCAGATCATCAGTCACATATGTAAATATGTGTTTCCTCAACCGCTTTTCTATTGGTAAGAATGGACGTGTATATGGAATTAACAACGGAGGACAGAATGGCAGAACAATGCGCTCAAAATGGGCAGAGCTTACTGCTTGATTTTGAATATTGGCAATTTCTTACTACATCACTTGTGCTAATCGTTTATCATGCCCATTACAAATGAAGCTTGGATTACAAACCACTCCCAAGTTTGACCATAAACTGCTGTGATAAACAGACATATGCCAACCCATAGTGCCATGCGCAAACGAGCATTTTTTTTTTGGCTTCAAAAAACATTTATTTGTCTTCTTTCATGTCTAGTTTGGATTAAAGTTCGATCAAGTTCTCAAACCAATATAGAGTTCATCTGCTTTCGTACTGAGACCACCTCAAGCAGGCTCGGCACGTTTTGTTTTCTCCGACTTTTACTTTGGTTGTTTCACCTGAGCAAACAAACCTAACTGAGCAAAATTCACTCATGTTAAATAACCACATGATTTTGAGGCAGAGAACGAGAAAAGGGGCATTTTTTATGTTCCAGGCAGAAAACGTTTCTTTCATTGTTTCTCTGCATTCTCTACATACAAATACTAGTAGGACAGTTAAAAGATTGACGTCAATATTGGTTATAAAACAAAACAAACCAATTTCCCTTTGAGACTATAAGTTATTATATGTATTGTTCTCTCTTCATGGCATTCAACGCCATAACCAGATACTAGTAAAATATACATTTTGATGATTTTTCTTTAAGCTGACATAATTCAAACAATGAGTAAAAGAAGAGAAACTGAAACAGTCTCGGTGTCCAGTCAATCACAACATGCAACAATAATTTTGTCCCACTTCCACAACCAGCAGCTATGTGGGTGACTCGTGATTGGGTGGTGAAGGGCGTTTTCAGAGGGTGTTCTGGTGCTGATTAACACATCAGAAAATTCTCCCACAGTTTCACTGTCTCAACACCCACATTCAAACGTTTCCTCTCGTGCTAAGGGATTATTTATAGCTGAGCTTATTTTCTAGTGTCATCCATGAAGTCTGGGGTAGGATCTTCAGGTCAGTGCATTTGAGAAAATCAACAGAACAGAACTCTTTTTATTATTATTATTTTTTGCATATGTGACATGAAGAACTTGTGCAACAATATTCTTTGTAAGTGAACTTTCCATAGGCTGGAAATGTAGTGTTTAGAGATTATTGCATTCTCTTATAATTGCAGAATAATTGTGCCACAACCTGAAGATTAATGTTGTGTGTCAACTTTTAGAGAACAGCTCTTGCTCCCCAAATGTTAGGGTGCATAGTCAATCAATCAATCAATCAATCAATCAATCAATCAATCAATCAAACAATCTTCTTTACTCTTACATTGCAATGAAGTAATGTTTTATTGTCTGTTTGCCACATATTGCAGTTGAAGGCACTGTGTTCTTAAAGATTATGCATGTTGTTTCATTGAATCTTAAACAGAAGTTGTTTGTAGTTGACATAGTTTAGTTAGCTTAGTTTGTTGTGTGTAACTACACAATGAAAATAATAAGGCAATACATTTTTGCTTGTTTCCGGGTAATAGTTATCAGTTTTAGAATTGAACATATTTGTTGTGCTAAGTTTTGGTTAGATTTGTGGTTAATGAGGTATGGACTCCCCTCTTAATGTGATGTTTTGTTTGAACTTGTGTCTTTGTCTTTCCTTATGCTCTACCTCAGGTTTGGACCTTATGGGATTCCCATAACTGCATACCCCAAGAGAGAGTACAAGGACAAACCAGAATCTATGCAGCTTAAAACAGAGGCACTCAAGTCAGAAACAGATAAGGATGTTGCTCAAGAACCTTGTAATCTCTCAAATAAGGAGCATGTAGATGCCTCAGACACTCTTTTAAAGAACTCTATTGATACTCCTGCAGCACCCCAGTCCTGTTCTAACCCTCAACTTAACCCATGGACTTCAAAGCCGCCTCCTTTGTTTCAGGAGGGGGCTCCTTATCCACCTCCATTGTTCATCAGGGACACCTACAACCAGTCGTTACCTCAGCCTCTACCACGCAAAATCAAGCGGCCCAAGCGCAGGTTGTATCGGGAAGAGCCCACTTCTATAATGAATGCCATCAAGCTCAGACCAAGACAAGTTTTGTGTGATAAATGTAAAGGGGCTGTGGTGCAAGGGGACAGGCGTGAAACTCGCAGAGGCCCTATTTCTGACTGCCGGAGTGACGATGTCAAAAAAAGGCGTAGTGACAACACACCAGCAGCTGCTGGTAAGCGTCCCCGTAGTGATCCACGCTCTGAAGAGAAGGGTCGAGGTAATGATGGACATAAACGGCAGGGTTCAACCATAAGGGTTTCATCATCATCATCATCATCATCATCCACTGCCTCTACTCTTGGAACCGGTCATGTCAAGGGAACTGCTGCAGGGGGCAAAATGATAAAAGGGGTGTCCACAACAGCATCCGCAGCCAACACTCGAGTGCAGCTCAATGCCAAAAAAGTGCTTCAAAGCAAAAATGTTGATCACTCTAAAGCACGAGAAGTGCTGAAGATGGCCAAAGCTCAGAAAAGACAGAAAGAGTCAGTCACAGATAGTAGTGGGAACACCAAGGCCATAACAAGGTCTGCTACACTTCAGGAAGCTCACCAAAAGGTTCACTTCACACGAAGACTGCAGCAGATCAGTGGAGGTCCAGGTTCCAAACCTCTCCCACCTAGGATGCGCATCAAGCCCCAAAGGTACCGTAATGAAGAGAACAATTCTTCCTCATGTAAGCCGCCTTGCTTGGAGAAAGTGCCGGGAGGGGGCCGTTCACCTAAACCTGCCATGCCCCGCTGCACCTCTACACGCTCCTCCTCTTCTGCAAACCAAGTCGCCTCATCCGTAGAATCCCAGAGGTCAGACAAACCAATCGAATCTCTGCTCAGCCAGGCCCAACCCAATCCCCACCCAGCCCCAGAATGCAGGGAAAACCTGGCTGAGCCAGAGGATCTGGAGGGGCGGGAGGAAAAGCGGGAGACTCGTGGTAGCAAGAATGCAAACCTAGTGGTCTACATGACCCTTAACTCTAGCCAGCCTGACTCCTCTAGTACCTCCATGTGCAGCATCGATAGTGCAGAGGAAATAAAGTCCTCGAACTCAGAGTGTAGCTCAACAGAAACATTTGATTTCCCACCTCCAGGTGAGTTGCGATCGGCCCCTGCCCCTGGCACATCCTCCGCCTTTGCCTCTTCCCCCCCCTCTGCTCCTAAGGACGACAAAAAGCTCACTAAACCTCTTAAAGCTGCGATGTTTTCTAAAAACGTTACAAAGTGCGTTGCTGTGGATGGCAGGACAATCTGTGTTGGGGACATTGTTTGGGCCAAGATACTTGGCTTTCCCTGGTGGCCTGCCCGCATCCTAGCCATAACAGTGAGTCGCAAAGATAATGGGCTTTTAGTTAGGCAAGAGGCCCGTGTGTCTTGGTTTGGTTCACCCACCACTTCCTTCCTGGCCATTACTCAACTTGCCCCGTTTTTAGAAAACTTCCAGTCTCGCTTCGACAAGAAAAGAAGGGGTCTTTATCGTAAAGCCATCACTGAGGCTGCCAAGGCTGCAAAGCAACTCACTCCTGAAGTCAGAGCTTTGTTGACTCAGTTTGAGACGTGAGGCAATAAGTGCCTCAGTAAGGTGGGCAAAGCAGGCTACAAAGTTGGCCCCATACCCTTTCTGACATGTGTAAAGCGTTGCTGTAGCCAGTCAGCTTCAAGAGTGAGTAATTCCCGGAAAAATGTCAGGCCGGCAATATAGACTAATTTATTTTTGTTTGGATGGCAAGAGGAAGGTTAAGAATCACCATTTTCCCGTTGAGCATCTACTATTCCCCCAATTTAAAATCGTGTCATATCAAGCATTAATTCGACTGTTAGAGGTTGATCAGAAGGGTCTCAGTTTTTTCTTGCTCAGTTGCAGTTGAAATCCATAGATTCCCTAAACTAAAAATCTCATCTTACTCGCCATAATAACAGTGGCCCTGAAAATTTGACTGCTGCTTTTTATGGATTGCCTTTCAGATAATCAGGACGATCACGTTCAGGTTTCAGACAAGTCCTGCTATATTTGATCACTACAGTGTTTTTAGGTTTCTTCTAAGTTAATATGAGCAAATGTCTTGGATTTGGTCATCCTTGAATAGTTTTCTTTCATTATGGAAGTTGTGTAACTATAAATGTTGACCCTTTCGGGTAGAGTGCCTCGCTCAGGTAGTAAAAGGCTTCTTAATTGGTGCTGATCTTTCTCAGAGTTTCTGAGACAACTAATCCAACCGTGTTGATCTGAGCAAATGGCTGTTGATCTGGGCATGGCCCTTGGCCAGCTATGGCTTTGCAGCCATTCAAGCTGCTGTTTTGGGGGAGGTGCCGGTAAGCCCAAGTCACCTCAAGTGCCGCTGTGAGGAGAGCACAGAGAAAAGCACCTCAGATACGGAGAAACCTGCCAGCCTGTCTGTGCATCCTCTTTCTACCCCTCTTCAGCTTCAACATCTGCTTTCAAGCTCATTCCCCAAAATCTGTCAGTTAAAAGCTTTGTTTTTTTTCCTCTCGTTTTGCGTTCTCCTGTTGTCGTTGTCATGTTTGTGTATAAAGACTGTACGATTATGGTTAAAGGTTCCAACCCACTAGCCACATAGATATGGCTTGCATGGGTGGGTTAAGTGGAATAATGGGGGAAAAAACTGTTTAATTTGGAGGAAATGGAAAACACCCCATTTAACGTGAACAAATTCAATGAAAATAGTTGTCTTGGGCTGCATACAGTGAGACAATAGTTCAAGGCTACAGAGAACTGTACGAGAGATTCATCATCTGAGCTGGTTTAGTTGGGTGATTCCAGTATTCATCTGAAGTGTAATTATTGTGATTTTAGTTTGATTAGTTGTGCCTGAACTTTGTTTTCTCTTATTTCAAGTTTTGAATCATAGGGCTGAAGGTCTGGACTACACATTTGTATGTAATGTGTCCTAAATGTATCTTGCCTGGTTGATTGGAAGATGAATGGCTTGGATCTGATTTGACTTTTTTTGACTGGTTGAACATTATCTTTGTTTTTTGTCTGTAATCCTGCTTATGTCCTTGCTCTGCACTCTCATTAGCATCTTAATCTGTTCATTAATAATTACACATCTGAGAAGGAACATAATGTAAGATATCTGGGTCTATTGAAAAACGGTTTAGCAGGTAGAGATCATTGAATAGAGGAAATCTTGGTAGACCACACTGACTGATGGAGGTTTGTGTAAAGGAGTCTGTATTTATTTTGGTGGGTGGCTTTCATTTCAGCATCTTATTTTTAAGTAATTATTTCTATCTGTTTGCAGGTCAGAGAATGCTGTAAAACCATTGAAAAAATAACAGTTGAAGATATTGTGTACATGTTTTCTGATGTTTTAAGAGTATATAAATAAACTGTGAACTTGAAGGATTTGATCTAGTCGTCATTATTGATGCATTATACCATTTCTCATTCGACATCATATGTATGTCTCCTGTGTCTAATGGGCAACTTGTTTATGAGAAAAGCTGTTTTTCCCTGTTTTTCCTCAAATGAAAAGTCTACTTATGATTCAAATATGAAAAACAGATTTTCTTACCTGCAAACAGATTAACTTTGTCCACCTCTGTTGTATTCATCTGAGATTACACTGGAAAAACAGCTGCATATTCGGTTACATACAATGTATAGAATATGTATATCATGTACATAAAGTAAAAAAAACAACAACAAATATTTAGAAATCAATTTAGTAAGCATCTATAATTCATATCTTGTGAACATTTACTTGCAGACTAGGTGATTAAGTACCACAGCTACAATATTACAGCATTGCTCCAGTATGACCAATCCACAATTGGCAGGTATTATAACAAAGCTGAAATGAATAGGAACAGTAGTAACACAACCTGGAAGTGGTAGGCCACGTAAAATTATAGAGCAATGGACGTTTCTACCTTTCTGCAAGGGATTTCAAGGTCTGCAAGAGTCCTGATCTCAAGCCAACAGAACATCAATGAGACAAACTAAAGAAAACTGCAAAGCAGGCATTCTTGTCCATCAGTATAAATCTGCACATGTGCATCTGGCTCAAATAAATCCTAAAAAACAAACTCAAACTTCCGAGGAAACCTTCAAAGTGGCAATGGAAGCATTTACAATTGCAAAAAGTGGTGTGAAAAGGCACCTAAGCAAGGAGGGCTAAAGAGTTAACTTTTAACTGCCATGAAATATACTTAATGTCAGTCTACAGTCCACCAATAAGCTGCATAGTCTAAACCCAGGCTTACTTCGCTGACTATACTGCTCTAGCTCTTTGAGCGGGGGGACCCTCACCAATCTTGGGCAATCTACCTTAGGGCATCTTTCCTCACTTGCATCAACTCCCTGATACCTGATCTACCTGAACTGACACCTTATAGATGTGAAGGAGCAGTGGTTTTACTCTGAGCACCTTCCAAGTGATGGAGCTTGTTACTTTGTCCTTAAAAAACAGATTCACACATTTTTGTCTATTGCCTGTCTCCAGGTAGTGGATCAGAACCACATAATCAAATGAAAAGTCTCCTTATAAATCTAAAAAAACTTAAAACTTTCTTAAATGTTGTGCAGCTCTTCTCTCACCACATATCCAGTGATCACCGTTGCTGTCAAGAAAATGCTTCTCTTCAATCTGGAGAAAGCCACCCTTTTGTAGGGAAGAACCATGGCCTCAGACTTGGAAGTGTAGATCGTCATTCCTGCTGCATACCCTGGCTCGATGAGTTATTGGTTGAGGACACATACAGTTAATATATTTTTGTTATAGAAATGAACCTTTAGCTGGAAAATCATACACGCTAGTAATTTCTTGATAGTGTCAAATTGATCCAGTAATAATGTGTGACTATGCACGATCAACAAGGTGGATTTGGTCTACAGAGACGATCCTTTATAACATAAATGTACAATCACGTTGACATATTTCTTACCTTGATTAGACCTTTATTAAAACAAGACTTATACCGTACAATAACCAGTATCTTTCTAAGCATTTTGGTTATAATTTACAAGTAAAGCCTTTTAGTAATTACTTTTAATTTTCCTTGGTATGAACGTTCACTATCCTGTTTAAAGTTGACACCTGACCTGTTCTCTTCTTTCCCCAGTGCTGCAACACTGAAGGGCTTCTGATTGGGCCATTGCACAGAGTACTGCCATTGGTCATGAACCAATAAATCGAGAAGATCCGCCCTCATTTGGACAAGCAGGTGGAATGGAGAAAGTATTTTTTATTTAAGGAACTAATTCTATATTTATACCAGGGACTGAGTCACTCTTTTCCTGTTTCTGGATGATCTTGCTGAAGTGAATTTTCCAGACTGGATTTATCTTCAAAGCTTTAGCTCCAGGTTTCATGGATTCTAGGTGGCACGTGACTATTCACAGGGTTTTTAAATGCTTGTTTGAAATAAAACAATAATTTATAAAGTTGTTTAAAAATGTGCATGTCTTTATGCTTCAGAGATTGGGTTTTAGTGGACTTTTAGCTTAAATATAGATGATTTTTAAACATTTTTGCTAAATTATGAGCCTTAACTCAGTCTTGACTGTTCTTGAAGATAGCTGGAATTTTCAATAATCAATGCAATCTGTACAGCTTTACAAACCATACTGATCTACAGCTTAGTTTACTTTTATGTGCTCCCACCACCTCGAAATGACTTACCAGTAGTACACCAGAAGCGTATACAAGAGAGAGGGCACATCTTTAGAGTTTTTCTCTCAGCCATAGGGGGTAACATTCATTGCACAAGCTCAACCTGAGGCCTACAGAAAGGGAATGAAAGCTGATGTACATAGATGCATTTGTAGAACAATCTGAGAGCTTTTCTGACTGCATATGAAGATTACAATATTACGTGTAGAATATATTGTATTAAATGTACAGTGAATTATAAATTCAAACATGGTTTTCCTTGTAACTGTGTGGAGTATTTATTTATTTTTTATTAAATAATGGTTGATTTATCTACGAGTACAGACAGCCGGCTTAAGCAATGTCTCCTTTAATGGGACAGCAGGTAAGAATGATTCAACAGCTATCTGGATTTAGATTTGGGAAAGAAGACAATCATTGCTTTGTTTCACAGCAAACACAACTGAAAATAAAAACCCTTGACAAGTCCGGAGAACATGTTACTTCTCTGACAAGAGCTCACAGAGAGATGCATGAATTAATTGTTTTAGCTCCAAATAGTCAAAAAATGTCCAAAAACATATTAGGAGGGTTCATAATTTCAATGAAAGTCTGTTGGCTATCTGTTATTGTTATTCGGATTCTGAACAAAGTTAACAGAGTAGGACCCTGTGTTTGAATCTTGGTTGACCTGAAAGTTGGAGGTAGAGAGACCAAATGGTCGTAAAAACATGTTGCCCAAGTCCTTTAGCTTGCCTAGAAAAGAGAAAACAGATAATCAGAGAAAAAAAAGCAAAATATGTACAAAACAGAATATTTTTAGACAACACAATACAAGATGAGACATTTTTCAGGTGTTTCAACAGAGCTATTAGTGTGTAATAAAACCACGCTTGTGCCACTAGTATGGGTTTTTGACAATGCAGTATGTCTCTGTATTAATCAAGACATTTATTATATTTATATAAGACATTTATCAAGACAAGTTGTAAATGTGAAAGTGCTCTGTATATCTAGTTATTGACCTAAAATACAGGGCTCTAGAGTGCGACCAATTTGGTCGCATATGCGACCTAATTTCTCAATGGTGCGACTAAAAAAAAATCAAAGGTTGCACCGGTGCGACCCGTCGTTCGAGGGGTAAAAAAAAACGAAACTCCGTCTACGGCCGGTCCGCCTCCTGCGCGCGGCTCACAACACGCGTATCACCCATTCATGCGGCTCAATACGCGCCTATCGCGGCAAGCGCGCCGCTCAATTCGCGTTTACCGCGCCGCTGAAGCCTCAGACACGCGCAAATGCGTCTTTGCATTGACTTAACATGGAAACCCTCCGTGCTTACCGCGTGAACCGCGTTCGATGTGAACGTACCTTTACAGCGGCAGGCAGCTGCAAACAGATCATCAGACGAGGCCGAGATGATAATTAAGTTTTATGTTGCCTACAATATTGCAAAAGAAGAACTCCCCTTCACTAAATTCAAGTCCGAAATAATTCTTATGAAGAAAAATGTCTTGAACGTAAACCCGACGTACAGCAATGATGTCGCGCGCACCCAATTTATAGGAGTCATCGCAGATACATTGAAAACAAAAGACGTCTGTGCAAATTGCGAACAGTGCGTACATGGAATTCCTGATCGACGGAGGCACATATATCGCCACAAAGGAATGCATCATTGTGTACAGTCGTATCTTGTGGAAAGGAAGACCGATGAATATATTATTGAACACAGTGAGGTCGAGCATGCTCATGCCCAAGGTAAACCATGTCATGTCATGGAGCCTATGTCAATAATATGCCTACCGTCTCGTTACTGCATTAACCATAATATTCTGACACTTAAAAATGAAAAAATAAATAAAAAGGCTGCATTATAAACTCTTGATCTGGGTAATAAATGGTATTATCGTTTTTATTTGTATTTGCTGCTCTTAGGGACCAAAATCAGTTTAAAGTTTAAATTTCAGCTCAGTAAAGCACTTTAAACACCTTTTCAGTCACCTTTTCTTGTGGAATTGTGCTTCAAATAAAGAACTTTATTTTGACCAGGTTGTTAGTTAATCATTTACAAGGCAATATTGTCTATGGACAGTGATTTAAAAAAAAATAATAAATAGATAACTAAAAAAAGTGAACTTGTGAAAATGCGGTGTTAAATGTGATGCAGTTGAAAATTTGGGTGCACCTAACTTTTGTGCTGGTGCACCTAAGAAAAAACTTTAGGCGCACCAGTGCAACCAGTGCAAAAAATTAGTCTAGGGCCCTGAAAATACATTTAAAATTGCTGATAATGGATCACCATTGACACAAATCTGATGACGTAGATAAGGTATAGCAAAAATGCCCCCCATAAAAAATATATATTTAATTTGATTTATTCAATACCAATTTAGGAACTGCAAGTTGGAAATAAAACACTGGTGTGCAACATCTGCATGAAACACAATAAAAGCAAAACAATTGTGAACTTACTCAGCATCTCCTCTTTCAGCTTCTCATTGCGCTCTTCAATTTGTCGCGGCAGTCGCTGAGGAAGAAACAAAGAGGAACCCTATTTAGAGAATCTAAAAATGTAATAAAGCATCATTTGATTTAAGAAAAACAACATGCTTTGCATTTAGAATGAAACAAGATTTTGAGACCAGAAAACATACATTGACTGTGATACCACCTTTTCCAAAAAAAATTAATTTGGTAATCCTATCCTTTTTTTTTTTTTAACTTATATTTGATGTTTACAATTAGTTAGCAGCTTTTACTAGCACTTCTAGTTGCTTTTTTAAGGTTGTTCAATTTGTAATCATTACAAATCCATTCTATTCTAATAAGTGCTGTCAAAATGAGTGTGTTAACGAATGTATTTAAAAGAAGTACATAATTAACGTGGATGCCGTTTTTTTGTATTTCCGCATGTTCAATGTGCAAAGAAGTGTGGATAAGAGTAAATAAGGACTTTTTGTCGCAGTCTGTTATATTAATGCCTTTATTATTACTTCCTGTTTTATAGTTTTCCGTGTATAGTAGGGGTGTAACGGTACGCTAAAATCGTATTCGGTTCGGTACAGTGTCTTGGAGAGTTCGGTTCGGCTCATTCGGTTAGGTACAAAACAATAAGAACTTACATATTCTTTATTTTGAAAAGCTGCCAATACACAGTAGAATTCTTGCATAAAATAAATAAAAGTGACACATTTGGGTGATATTTTAAATAAATTGCACTCTTTATAAAGAAAAACACATTTTTTTTTATAAAAAAATGAAATACTGCAACTAGTTAGGATAGATTACCTATCCACATTTTCTGAAGAGAGCACAGATCTGGTTGCAGTGACAATATCTCCAGCAGTAGAAAATGTTAGATGTGTTGCCTGCCCGATCTCCGTGGAACAATGTCGGCATACAACTTTAAATTTATCCACTCGTCTATCCCCGTTAGAGGAAGCCAAAAGCCAAAGTGTTCTCAAACAGGATACCGTAGTGAGGTGGGAGGGTCTTCAAGCGCTGGCTTCTCTTTCGCTGTGTCCATTTCTCACAGCTACTCGTGCAGCGCTACTGTGTTTCACTCAATAGCGTCCGTGCGGAAACTCGCCTAGGAACATAGTTCCGCTGCGCTTAATATCGCACTAATAATACATTTATATAATTTAATAAAAATACCGAATACCGAAACGGTACGCAAGTGTACCGAACCAAACAGGCCGTACCGAAACGGTTCAATACATCCTCGTGAACCGTTACACCCCTAGTGTATATGTACTTCTGCTTGATGGCTCATTCTGTTTCTCCGCTGTCTGTCCATTCCCATCTGGCTTCCTTTTTAGTTTCATTAGCTCCCAGGTGTTATCCTCTGTGACGTGCGTTTCATTTCCTTCCATGTACTTTTCACACGTGAAACTAATAATAAAACTTACAGGAGTTATTCAAATGGAACCACAAAAATGCAGTCCACAAGGCCGTACCGAACCGAGGAGGGTGTACTGAACGGTTCAGTATAAAACCAAGTATTGTGACATTCCTAATTAAAAGGATTATTTAATGCATATTTTATATCCAAATCCCTCTTGCATAGCTACTATGAATACAGATGTGACATTCATATAAAGAACAGCTGTGAATCTCTTTTTAGGATATAGCGCTTTGAAAACACCTGGAATTAAACATTTCCTATGACGGATGTAACTAGAGTAATTGACATTTGAAAAAAGGGTCCAGAAACCAGATCTACACAAACTATTGCATCACAATAAAGAGTTTGAGTGAATGGAAATGGTGAAACGAGATGGCAAGCTGCTCACCATACAAGCCTCTCGAGCAGCAGGAACACCCGGATCTTTCTCCAGAACAGTTTTGTAGTCCTCCAGAGCTTCATCCAGCTTGTCTGTCTTCTCATACAGCTCTGCTCGTCGTAGAATGGCACGAATATAATCTGGATTGAGTTCTATGGCTGTGGAAGACATAAGAAATCTCAAAATGTCACTTTCCAGGAAAACAATCACAGAAAATAAACCGTGAACGAGGCTGCTTTGGACACAGGATCGTGGTGAAGCGAAGAAACCTCACCTTTAGAGCAGTCACTGATAGCGCTTTCTTTTTTGTCCTGTTAGAAATACAAATACAGTGCAAATAAACATTTGGTTCAAAGCAAGTTACAAGAGAACATATGGGGTTATTATCGTAGTAGTATTATTTACAAATGCATGTTTTAATCTGCAAATGTGTATAAAGATTTGCACATGTTCCTGGTACAGGTGAAAAAAAAATTGTATATGTAGGGATGTGCAAATGTCAAGACAAGGTGCTCCCACCAAGAGGTGGCGCCCGTCAACTAGTGTGCATTCCTTGCACCAATCACAAGTTAATTTGCAGGAAGACCTAAAACTGCAGACCCAAACCAATGGGCCAAGACCTAGTACCTGCCAGGGAAGGGTTTGAAACTGGTGTGCAAAGAAAAAAAAAACAAGTAGTTAATACATTTTCTTTGGTATTCAACATTTACCTGTGAGCATATATGTCATAAAGACCATCACATTGCTTGAAAATAATTCCAAAGTGCTAAAAAGGTTGGGTGCACTGCTCTGGAGTCTGTGTGAGTGCAAACTTGTGGCGTTCTGACCTGATGCAAGCGTGCGGCCGCTCGATTAGAGAAGAGAACAGATCGCTCTGTAGAGAAGCAGACGGGGCAGAGTCTGAGAGCAGCGCTGTATGACTCCTCAGCCTCTACATGATCTGCAAACATACACATGGTCTATAACATTCCTGTATCTCGTTTTTCTTGTAACAGACCAAATTAAACAAACTAGAGGTTGAAAGCAGCCTTAGTTGAATTTAGTCTGATCAAAAGTTTAGTTGTTGCTTTCTCACCTGCCCGAACGAACCACATTAAAAGAGAAAGCAAACAAAGAAAATCTCACCTCCACTCTTAAACTGTGTGTTTCCTTTCTCCTTCAGATCCAAGCTTTCCTTTCTTCTGGTCTGTAAAGAATAGTACCGCACATAATAAATCAGGATCAAAATCAATTCAGAGCTGCAAATGATCTGAAGAACAAACCTCTTTCTCTTCCCCGGTCAGGTCTTTCTCCAGCTCACACAAGTATTCATCATTGTACTCCGTAGGTTTGTTCGTGTCCTCTTTAAACTCTGAATCTGAATCCTCATCATTCTCCACAGTACTCTTGCATTTTTCCATCTCTTCATCTTTATCAGCTCTCACATCGTCAAGTGTCTTTTCAGCTGATCCATCAGAATAGTCCTGAAATGCCTTAGAATCACCTGTGTGTTCCAAGCTCTCAGGTTCTTGTTTACGCTCATGTGTTTCCAAACCATCGCAGTGCGATGTCTCTGTGTGTTTTACATCACCCTTTTCTTGCAATGTGTCCTCGCAGTCATAGAAACAGTCTTCCTCTTGCTCTGTGCCGCCTCCTCTGCCTTCTGACACGTATAAGGACTTTGCCATTCCGGCTGAAAGAGACTCAGACTCTGCCTCCATCTGCAGGTGATACGTCTGCACACACTGCAACGAAAATAAAATAAAACTGTACAATCTGGTTCATTTCTTTGTTCCAAAAGCAATAAATATGTCAGTATCAACAATATGCTTTACTGTGGCTCAGTAGAGCATTGTGCCATCAGTGCAAAGGTTACAGGTTCAAACCCCAGGAAAAGCTTTGGATAAAAGCATCTGCCAAATGCTAAATGTAAAAGCCACATAGGACTTAACAAAGGTTTACTCTTTCTTTCCCTCCAAATTGTTACAATTCAAAATGTTATTTCTAACATTGATCCAAATACGCTTTAATCCAGTAACTTATAGACATGTAATTTAATAATGTCATTACCATATATTTCAACACTATTATTTTAAACCTCGTTCCTTTTTGTTCAGAAAATGGCCTGAAATGTTAGGAACAACGCGAGTAAACGCGTTGTTCAATTCTATATTTTTGTAAAGTTTATAAATGTTATCGTTAAACACAAACGAAAGTGATTTAGCAACAAGACCCATCTAAGCATCACAATTAGAAATATTTTTGCCGGCACTTATTGGACAAAAAGAAACCGCAATAACATTTTCAATGAAATAAATAAATTAAATGCAGGTGGCACCTACACTTAATTATCACAAACATCTTTCAAAACAAGTCAGCTAGCACGTGTTTACGAAGCGTATAACCGATTTACACGACCAAACATCGTTGTGCTTCTTCAAATATTTATTTGCTTGTGAAATTAACATAAACAGTATTCAGAAAATTGCTTAATTGTCATGTTTTAACAGAAATCATTCACTATTTCCTCCTCACCTTCTAGAAAAGAGCCATTCCTTCTCTTCCGGGTTATCACTCACTGCGTAACGTACAGGGAGAGAGGAATTCTGGGATATGTAGTAAGAGTATGGATTAGCAAATTTAGACTTATAAACTTTGCTCATTATGATCGTTTATTTCTGCGGGAAATTCTAAAATATAATAAATGATTTAATATCATGTTATCCTCATTTTTTAAAAGCTTTATAGTCATTATGAAAATATTTGGGCCTCCTTAAACGGATTAAAATAATTTTATTTTTATGGTTCAATATTTACATTTTTAATTATATGTCTCTAATTACGTTATTAGAGCAAGACTGTGGTTTTTAGTTCAGTTGGCACCCTGTGTGTGTGCTTAACAATTCCTTCCACTCCCTGAGATCCAGGCACAAGATCTCAAGATCAAAATAAAACCAAGCACAGGATCAGAATCAGGATCTGCTACTCTTCCATGAACACCACTTTTGGCCAGACCTCTCCAGACAGTAGATGGGTGCAGCTGGGTCCCACTAGTTTCTGCCAGTTCTGAGCTGATAGCACTGCTGGACATGTTCCATTTCCCAGAGGGTAATAAGCTTGATGTGTCTTGAACAATCTGCACTCAGTTTTTGTCTTGGATGTACTACTGCAACTATGGTCTTTACTCTTCTTTGTGTTTTCTTCAAAAGAGTACACCTTGAAACCCCAGTCATCTTCGGAATCTTTGTCTGGGAAAGACCTTGTTGATGGATTCTAATTACAATGACATTGACCCTTATAGCATTTGCTGTTCTTCAGCCAGGTTTAAGCCTCCTACACAGCTATTTCTGTTTTGTTCATGACTGGGTTTAAACCTATGAATATAATACAAAATCTCCAACTGTACAAGTGTATCTATAAGAATTGATGCTGGTTTAAAGGCAAAAGGTAGTAATCTTTAGTAAAAGGTAGGAATCTTTTGTTCACTCCCTTTGCACTTTATAAATTTAAACATTTATTTTTTTATATTTTCGAAAGCTTTCTTTGTTCACAGAATGTTTGCACACATTGACACGTATACTTGAAAAATATAAAATGAATTTGAGGAAATGACCAATTTTTAGTTTTATTTGATAAATTTTTACATATTTTATTTTTATTGTCTATTTAAAAGCCAGAAGTGAATCTACTACAACAGAAGAGGACCAGACGTCTTGTTGCAGATGCGTGCTGTGTCATGTGATGTCAGGGATGTGAGGTTTATATATAGGCATTAACTAACGTGTCTGTGATGTGAATAATTGCATTTATTTTTTTTACTCTACTTTAGATATCACAATTACTTAAAAAAGGACCTCACAGAAAAAACTTCCTCACATCTGAAAAGCAATGAAATTATCATGTAGAAGAATGTGAATTTTTTATGCCATAGAAGATGAACACAATTAAAAAAACAGGTAGGTCTAAATATAAAGCCATATGTTTAGTTAAGTGCATAGTCTATTTGTAACATAAGTGTTTACTTTTAACACTTAGAAATCAATTGGCTGTTTTGAATTAATTTAGAAAGATTTAACCCACTTACTGCTTAATTTTGAGTTCAAATATAATGTGTAGGTTTCAAAAGGTTATCATTTCAAGAGTTACCACAAATAATTTGCAAGGTAATTCAAATGAAAATGTGAGAAAATGCGCAATCGTCTTTTTACAGACCCCAAATTGATATAAGCAGCGCCATCTACTAGTGAAAAAGGAATATCCCTTGGAAGTACAAGACCTGTGATTTGGCTTGTATTTTTCAAAGTTCTGTCACAAAACAAAAGCACAATACAACCCAAAGTACTTGGAACACCGTATAAGATTTATGAATTTTTATTTTGTCTCAACAATTTAGATTTTTGTTATAAAACATAAAAACTGTTCATTCTGCAAATGACAAAATCTAATACTTTTGTACTTTTTTGTACAATTTCAGGATTACTACAATGAAAAAAAAATTGTAAAAAAGGAAGCCGGGGTAGGAACCAGCAGACCCCTTGTGACCCCAAAGGGGAATAAGCGGGCAGGAAAATGAATGAATGAAAGCCGGGGTTGTACTAAAAAAAATTAAGCAAGCCTTTTCACAAACAAAAACTGTTTAATAGATACTTTATTAAAGCAAATTGTAAAGTAGTTAAAATTGCTCAAAAAGACTCTGGACTTCTAAGGGTTAAAAAAACAATCTGCTGATTTAGTGGGGCACACAATTTTGGAGTTAAACATGAGCTTTTCATGGCATCCACTCAGTTGTTAAACTTGTTCACTTTTCTGAAGGAACATCACGAGGTGTCAGCTAGAAGTGTGAATAACCCAATCCTTTTCATCAGTACATTAGGCATCATCATATGATAACTGTGAAAAACACGAAGATCAAACAGCAAGAGAGCAGACCAGTGAGCAAGTCCAAGCAGGTTGTGTCAGTGCTGCACACAGCTGTGTTCAGGACATTCCAGAACAGAGCACGGTGCATCCCTTTATTCATGCAGAACACCACTACAGTCACAGAGGCCAAAAACGTCATCAAGATCCACAACACTTTGCCCTCAACATTAAAACAATTTCTAAATGTGAAAATGAAATAAAACTGCACAAGTATAGAGTGTAACAGAATGACTCCAGTGGTTAAGTACTATTTAGTAATTTTCTCCTACCCCAGTGTTCTGCTCTCCCGACAAAAACTGCAATTCACCGACCAGCCACTTGAGCATAGTTCCAAACATTACTCCATAGACGTCTAAAGATGAAGTGACGAATCTAATCTTTTTTAGAACTTCAAGGGAGTGATTTTTTTATATTACTAGTTGTGTTGTTAGGTTATTAATTCATGTACTTTACCTGTGTAATCCGCAAGAGTCACAAGGTTGATGGTACCTATGCACAGCACACATTGGGCCAAAGGAGGAGTACACTCTGAAAAGCACGCCAATGTTATATTAAATTATATTAAGGTTTTATCAAGTATTTTAAGCCTGCAATTGGCAGAAAAGTGGAAAACTCATCTCCAGTATCAGGTAAACAAGCGTGGCTCTTTGCAACAGTATGTTTTAAAGTTGAGGTGAACACAGAGAAGTTCTATTTTGACCCAAACTGACTTGTACATCTGTCATTAAATGGTAAGAAGATTTTCTAAAGTTTTTTGGAGGTTTGGGTTCACCTTGCATAAGAATTTATTCCTGGAGCTGACTAAAATTGTGTTTATTCTGGGCTTAACCATTGCTGACTAACACATTGTTGGGGTGTTGGGGAAGAAGGTTTTTCACTTTGCTACCCCTACCACCTGGAATCTTTTACAGAACACTTTAAAATTGGGAGGAACTTGTAAGCATCAAGCGTTGTTTGTATTATGTGTTTCGAGAGTGACACCCATTTTAATTATTGAACTAACCCACGTCATTATAAGTAGGTCCAATCCTTTTTCCCTTTGACTCCGTCCAATTCCTCCTCTCACTCCCAACTTCCTCCCCTTCACCACACTCTCTAAGGGGTGGCGGTGTATTTGAGCAAGGCAGCTAGCCTGCACATTCGTACCCCCCACACATGCTCACAAACTCAAGGCAAGTCCAGATAACAAACTCCTGAAGGAAGCTGGAACATTGGGATGCAACTGTTTTGCTTGACAATCTGCATCTTACATCTGCCGACTTCTGATACGTTATATGCGTTAAAGCACCGTTCAAACATTTAAATATAGTTTGGAAACTTTATAGTGGCTTGTTTTATTCTACTGGAAAGTTTGGTTTCACTGGAAAGTTTGATGTTGGAATCTCAATGACTTTGCCTCTCCTGGATGAATAAAGGTTTATTAAAAAAAAAAAGAATCTAGAATTGTGTAAAAATATATTTGTCAATGCGTTAACTTAAGGAAAATAAAAATAGTTGGTGCACCTGTCCGTCTCCTGGGGTTCATATCACAAAATATCTAGGAAAAAAACATAATAGTGGATGCAATTCCTATAATACCAAGTTTGGTATGGAAGTATGGAACGTGTCACCGGGCGCGGGTAGTGGCAAGAGGTCGGTGTTTGGTGTTCTCAGAGGTTGGGGTTACCAACACCTCATGAAATGCCAATATACGCAGACCTGGAGCTTACCATGGCTACACAGTTTGAAATCTGCATGTCCTCATCATAAAACACAGTTTGCAGAACCTTGAACATTTATCAGATAATTTCTTAAAACACTGTGTAATCCGTATCACGGCAGTTCTTCAATCATAAAGATTGGAAATCCATAAGTTCCCTTGTGTTTTTCATGTCCGCAAACAGGAAACTACAAAATCGTCTCAGGAGCAAGTCTAGATTTAGCCTCGTGCTCTAACTCTGGCTTGCCATTCTGTCCATTGGGGAAGAGCAGAGCCATTCGGTGGGAACTACAAGGACTCCTGGATCTCCTCATCCCAGGGAAGGGGCTGCCGGATAGTGAGGAAGAGGATGAGGATGTGCAGGGACCCCAGCCTGGTAGCAGGCTGGATGGGGGTCGAGAGCAGAGCATGGGGCTGGGGTGAGAAGGCGTCAGGTTCTGCTGGCTGCCACTGAAGCAGACTGAGCTGCTGTCACTGTTGGTTTGCAGCCGGTAGTTGTAGGCTCTCCAGGCCGGCTGCTGCTGTGATGGAGTCTTCCTCTGCTGACAACGGCAACGCAGGATCCGGATGAAGGCCTGCTTGAACTCCCGGCTGTAGCATGGGTAGATGATAGGGTTCAGGCAACTGTTGAAGTAGCCGAGCCAGAAGATCACTTTGAAGAAGGTTTCAGGAGGACGCAGACTGCTGTTAAACGAGCCTAGAAATAACAACAGGATATAAGAAAAATATGCTTTTTTGTCACTCACCAACAGATGGCGCAAATGAACAATTAATATGTTCAGACTACAGAGAAAGGCTACTGTTCTAAAAGCATATGTTTGGAAAGACCCTATTTGAAAATGTCTGCTGCAGGCTGGTCCCCCGTTTCATTTCCTGTCCCCCAAGCAACGTTTCAATCCTGTATAAAATACAAAATTACAAATAGCGTACTGCAGGACTGCATATGTGGCAAGGCTGCCAACTGGTGTGTTTGTTCACTGCTGTGTGTGTGCACTTAGATGGGTGAAATGCAGAGCACATGCTCGTAGGATGAGTCACTCCAGACCTGGTCACTTTCGCTTAATCTCTGTTCCCGAACCATTTGAATCCAAATTGTACCATGAAAAAAAAATCTGATAAGCCAGTTAAACTTAATCTGAAGTATTTTAATAATAGTTTTAATTAAATACAATGGGTATATAAACATTATCTAAAATTCTTTATTAATATAATTTATCCTTTGTTTTGTGGTAATAAACACTACATAATTGACACTATAAAATCATAATATCTGGCATAGATATTAGGGTTTTTAGGGATATTTTTTGTTTTTGAAACCCCCTCTACAAGAAGTTAAACATTTACCAATAATGGCCATTGAAAATAAATGGTAAACAGCAATGTAAATATCTTTAATGTGAAACAACATAGAGAAGTTGCTAATCATAGTAACAAATTCAATTTTTTATGACCATGACAGCTCCCTAGCAACCAACTGTTAACCCTAGCAACAATATTTCTGAACACAACTTTTGTAAATTGTAAAGGTTTTATAACTTATAGTGAACATTATATTATGTTGTTGATCCACCATAGCAGCCAGACTGTTTACCATTGTTTTCTATGAAAATCATTTAATTATGATTATTTTGTAAAGTTGAGAAAACAGAAAATACAAACTATTATTTTGTAGGATTTGCCCTTTATAGTGAATTTGATTTTGTAGTCTGGTCCGTACAAACACAGTTAAACTGACACCAACAATGTAAAGAAAAGACAAAAAAGATACAAAAATAATAATGAATAGATTTCAGAGTTTTAATTTGTTCACATATTGAACATTTCTATAATCTTGATTAATTCTCAAAGTTTTCAATTTTATTATTGCGTCCAATTGTTGTATAGAATCGTGTTCCACATTGATGTATTATAAGCTTACACTTTCAAAACTAAAACAAAACAGATTCTCATAATGTAAAGAATTACATTTTTACCAATCACTGAGGTGAACATTTCAGCAGATGCTTTTATCCAAACACATTGGGAGAAAAAACAAGGTTCAGTTAATCATAAGAAGTGCTCATAAAAGAGGCTCTAGCTACAGAATTATTTAAGCATTTTACACAATGTAAAATATCGGTGTTTTTCATGTTATATTAATAATGTAAATAAATAACGCCATTTGTGGGATATTTAATGCTAATGAAGAGATCTTTGTCCAGCAAAAAGCTTCATTTTCATAACATTTCTTTTACACACACAATGAAAAATTAAGCTTTTTTATATTTCTACAAATCTAAATAAAAAAAAAAATCTGTTTCTGGTACATAAATTAGTAGATAATTCAGAAGGTTATGAGTACGACCAGAGCTTCAGGGGTTATCTTCTCTAAATGTCCTGTTCCTCTGCTCTTCTGATCTGCATTTCCTCCCTCCTGCTCAAAGTGAAAACTAAATAAACTAATCATATTTTTATATGAAACCATTAAAATTGGGATTTACTCTTCCCTCATCGAGTATCTTCAGGTATTTCTTGTATAGCATATATTGTGAAACTGAATGTCAAATGTTGCTCAAGAAGCTGAGCACCGTTGATTTAACTTTAATTGTATGCTAAGAAGAGATAGCATTCTTAGAAGTGAACAGTAGCTAAACAAAGAGCTTTTCAGTCAGAAACGACTGGAAACAGATGAGATTGGGATTCCTTGGGCTCTAGACTGAAATGAAAGAAGTGCTTTTCACAGGCTTTCCACTCCTTTCAAGGGTTCCATATGGTGGATTGATGTGAGAGACAGCTTGATTCCATTAGCTGTCACTAGTGTGATGAGTCTTGGCTTCACAAACACTCTTAAAGAGCACAGTCTTTAGCACTGAAATAATTCAGACATCTCCATTCAAAAACAACCTATACAAAGAAACACGACAACTTCATTAGGCTCCTTGGAGGTTAAAGGAAAACTCCTGAAATCACAGCAGATTCTTCCCCAGAGGAAACGCATTATTTGATGAATAACTCTCATGAGGCCTGGAGGCAAAGTGACCATTGATCTTTCAGTTATCGTATTCGATCTTCCATTTGAAGAAGCACACACGTTATTCCACAGAAAGAAACAAGAGATCTCGTTTTAGAGAGAGATTAGGATAAAGCACAGTAAAATGAGTGAAAAAGAATTTTACTACAAATCGAAAAGTGTAAATAGTCGAAGAATGTTCTGATTGTTCACTCATTTTTTTATGTGAAATTGGATAGCACAAGCCTGAATAGAAATGACCTGCTGCATTGTAAAAAAGAGGAACTCGTGTAAACATACTCAAACTCTTTTGATAGTAAATAAAAATAGCATGATATGAAACAAAAATAAAACTTTTAATCATTTGTTTTCTTTTTAATTATACTTTTCAATCTTTACTTTATACTGTACTTTTCCAGAGTACTTTAACCCTGATGTGTTGTTGGGGATTTTTTCAGTCACCTCAGGGTGAAATTTGGTAACAACTTTTTCTCTGTTTTAACATTATTCTCTGAAAATGTTTGGTGACAAACCTTATTTTACATGTATTTAAGGAAAACTGGCCAAACGGTAACATCCACTAAATTAAACTGCTGTAAAACGTAAAAGTTTTTTTTTTATAAACGATCAGCATTTTTTGCATAAGTTCCATTATTAGGATTTTAATAAGGATTTTTACCCTTTAATTTCCAAGATTTTAAATGACGTCACTGTTTTCAGAAAACAAATATGAAAAATGATTGCATAAATGGCTTTTTGACCACAACTCTTCCCCAAAGACCAAAGAAATTTGTGTTTTATTGTTTAATATTTTACCACTTTGCTAAGATTACCTTTATGCATTATACTTTAGATTTCAAAAGGAGAGAGGAATAAAGTAACGTAAAATTCAAAAAAGGGACGGGCTGTGAGGAGAGTGTACCAAAACATTGAAATCTCACTTTAATTTATGTTATTTCATGTCACTTTCTTAATTTATACTTTTATTAATCATTAGAGAAACATTCCTTCAGCAGTTCTTATGACACTAGATGGTATGAACTGTTGAAATGGCACAGTCCTTGGGGCGCCTCAGAACAGGCTCACATTTACTAATCAACCTCACAGGCTTGTGTTTGGACTTTAGGGAGAAACCGGAGAGCAAAGAGCTTCAAATGAAGACTTTTTAAATGATTAAATGTGGTTGATTGGATTATGGTTCTTCTTGAAAGACATTGATTCATACCAACACTGACTGAACCTCACAGCCTCATTATATTCCTCACCATGTCCAGTTTCAAAGTTCAGAATCAGATTAGCAGAAAGTTTTGCTTTGTGAACTGTTCATTGTTACCACTGAACTAATTTAAATTTCTCAGCATTTTCTTAATTCATAAAACCTTATTGAAATTGCTCAGAGTATTAATGTTACAGAATTGTAGAGTATTATTATTGAGTATTAAAAATTACAGAATCTTGTAAAATGGTTAGGTAAAATGACCCTATAGCGCCTCCTAATGCATTTCCGCTTATGATGGTCTAACAGTTTGTTGTAGACTAATTAATTCTGGCACATGTGTAGGGTACCAAGACTTAAATATAAGTAATATGTATTGTGTTTTAAACATTGACAGGAAGTTGGCTATTTTGCAAAAATGACGTCATACTTTAACAAACTCCTCCTAGAAATTTTCCTTCAGAAAAGGTCAGACTCCATCAGTCTTATCATATGGAATGTTGAATTGCGAAGCTTTTTTGACTTTGTTAAACTATGTACGCATGGAAGCCATCAAAAGTGACTAAATTTACCAACTGATTGGTGTGAACACAACTACAGCATTCACTCTCGGTTATAGCTCCACCAGGTCGCCGCAGAAAACACAAAATTCATCATTGATAAGATAATACTTTTTACAAATTTTGACATATGTGACAAAAATATTGGTTCCTGAATTACAGGAAAATATTTGTACTTATTCAAAGCACCACTAGGGGTTCATTCGTATGTATTGTTTATTAATTTGGACAATTCTTGCTTGAATACATCTCCTAAATAAAAATTGGTTGTAGAGCATAATGCAACAAACTGGCCACTGAGATGCAATTGTGCCGGATTTGTAAGAGCCCTATGATCGCTGCTTGCAGTTTTGACTATATGTATAAATAGAGCATATTTAGTTTGATTTAAAAAGGTTAAACTTGTATAATGTATAAAATCATTCCACACAGATGTCAGTAATGTACCGCAAAATCAGTACCGCAGAAATTTTGAATATCGTGAAAAGGTTAACTATTGGAGGCACCTGATGCCACACTCTAATCAGCTCAATCTAATCAACTCAAAACACCTGCTAAGGCTTTTCAATCGTCTTGCATTTGAGTCAAGGCTGCTGACTTGATAGTTGCCCAAAAGCGACCTTTGGCACCTTGCACAAGGAGGCACAAAAGAGGATGGCCAGAGCTCTGTGTTTACCAAACTTGATGATTAGCATCTAGTGAGTATTCTTCAATATGTTCTAATCATACATCTAAATTCAATTTCCAGTAAAGACAATCTTTTCACACCAGTTCATGCAATATTCCAAACAAGGGAGCACTCAGAGAGGGGAAGTAAACTCCTCAAGGTCAGAAACATGGACTACATTTCAACTCAAAATATTTCCTCACTCATTTTCTGGAAAAACATATCGGGCCATCTGCTAAAGTGACCTTTTGTTAGGTCAATGGGAGCTGAACTAAAGAGACATAAAGTGGATAAAGGAGGGATTAAAATTTTGATCATATTTTTCTGTGAGATGGGAATGGTACTGATACAGAGATGGGAAAAGATATTCCCACACCTCTGTCTGGGAAATAACGTTTGCAATACTCCACAAAGCAGACGCCACATTCAGGGTAGGGGAAAGGATGTTGTTTTAAGAAGATAACAACGTTCCAAAAGTAGTTCTTTCGGAAGCATCTTCAACTTAAAGAGGGATTTATTAACAGAAACTGGACTACCTTGTAATATCGTGATACTTTCTGGTTTCCTATCCTCTCCAAGCACATAAAAATTCCCTCTACCAAAGAACCTCTTCCATCTCATCTAAGAATTCTCAGGCCTTCCAGGAGACTCAATCTCTCCAGGTGCCTGAGCCACCTCAGCTGGCTTCTCTCAATATAAGGAAGCTCATTCTGAGGTTCTCCTCACCATATTTGGATCATGCAAACACCTTGTGGAAGACTCTCATTTCGGAAGCCTGCATCTGGGATCTCATCCGTTCAGTCATGACCCAGAGCTCATGGTGATAGGTAAGGGTAGGAACAGAAATTGACCAGTAAATTGAGAGCTTCGGCTTGCATTTCAGCTCAGTCTGGACCATATCAGACTGGTTTGGTACATTGACTGGATTACTGCAAAAGGTGCACTGATCCGTCTACCAATCTCTTGATCCATACTTCCTTCACTCATGAACAAGACCCCACGATACTTAAATTCCTAATTTACTCCACCAACTTGAGGGAGCATGCCATGTTTTCCAAAAGAAGACTTCAGACTTGGAGGTACCAGTTGTCAATCTAGCTCTCAAGCCCCTGGTTGCAACTTAGAATGAACGGAGCTTGTCCAAGAATGGAATCCTGTCAAGGCACAACATCTGAATGTTGTTCTGGTCGTTCTTAAATTCCTTAGCCAAAGTCTGTCATCAAAGTGGTTCGGGATCATCAGCTCCCAGAACTGTCTTGACCAGCTGCGTTCCAAAAAACCCTCCAAAAGCAAGTTGGTATGACTGTGCATATTGCGTTTCGTCTACGTGTTCATCAAGACGCAAGTCTGTTATTATACATTGAAAAAGGCCTTCTTCCTCTTTTCTTTTGATAATTAATGCCAGTTTATCAGCAAGTGACAATTTTGGACACGTTGGATGAAAACGGAGCTTAATTATTAGCTTAATTACGGAGCAAATATTTCATGCAATATTCCAGTTTTGCACATCAATATAATTTGCCTCTTTGGATGTAAACATGGCTAATGTTCATTTTGTGGAGTAGGTAAATAACAGTTTACCTTTTGTAAAATAATTGGATATTTCCATTTTGTAGAAATCCCGTGATTAGTTGGATTCTCCTGCATTGAAGTGTACTGCCAGCACCTACGTACACTCAGTAAAATTTGTCCTATGCGGCACATGGAGTGTGGGGTTCTGCGGGGGTGTAGGTCCCACCTCTGTGCACCCTTTGTCTTGATTATCCGGAACAGACGTACTTAGCTAGATATGCCCAAAGCAATCTTGGAAGCTAAGTCCATATATCTTTAATAAGTAATATACAAGGTCATCATATGGACCAGCCAAGTGACATGAGCATGCTTTGGCTGATATGAACATACTAGGTATGGATCCATGACCTAGACCCCCTGACTGAGGCGTATTGGTGGAAGGGGAGGAAGATCTGATGAGATCTCAAAGGAAAGGTCTCAGCAGAGTGTTACTAGTCTGTGTTGAGGAAATATCGATGACATTTGTGGTACAACACTCTACGCCACATGGAGAAAAAGGAAAGAAGAAGATGTCAACAGAGAAGATCATAGATGTCGAGTGGTTTATACTGTTGGAAGCTGTTTTACAAAAATGTGGAGAAAAGAGAGGATTTGTGGCGCAATATTTCTTTCCTGTTTCCTGTACGAAGTCGCATTGAAAAAGTGGGATCTCATTTACGTCCTACTCACGTCATCAAAAGAACCAGCTTTTTTAATTCATAAACTCTTTTTAATTCGCACCGCTCGTTCGATCAGATTTGTGATGTCCCGTTGGCACCCATGGTTTTCGATCGAGGTGCATTGTAGCATGGAACTTCTGACCAAAAATCAGAATCATGAAGAATGAGTAAAAATGTGTCTGGTCCTAATGACTTCTACCGAAACTTGTTATATAAACATAAATATTTTTATAGTTACTGAGCCACAAACAGAAGTGTTACCTTGAATTGATTCAATCACCTTTCAAATAAAGCTACCATTAAATTTAATAATAATTTTTATTTGTTTGATTTGTAGAAGCATGTCTTGTCATAAAATGGAAGAGAAGGGGAACACACACAAAACCTCATCGCTTAGATCTCGATTATGCTTGATGAAAAATCCTAGAAAACCTCGCAAGCCACAAATGGAAATCTTAATTTGCAGCAAAGTGCTCGAGCTGGAGCTGTGCAGTTTTTCCTGGCAGCAACATCACATTCTGAAGCTTCGGTAGTGACATTATCCGAATGTTCAATCTGATGAATTACAGCAAGGATTATCTTAAATAATACCACTGCTCATTCTACTGTGTGAAATCCCCTTGGATGATTTGATTATTTGTGACAAAACATGCATAAGTAGTAACAAACATGTTTAAAAAGGGGTATCTTAACATAAACAGTCAGCCTTACGTTGCTTTGGGAGTGTCTGATAACATAATCAGAAGAAACACACAGCTAGAGATATTTTAAAAATCTAATTATTGTGGCAGTCACATGAGCCTGTCTCTGGTTTCTTTAGTGAAATTTACGCTGTATCATAAGCTAAAAGTTTTCTGCATAAATGTATCAGCAACTTGAGGCCTGCGTTTCTTTAAATAAGGCATAACAGTGAAGCAGAATTAAACCAGACACTCAGCGATTATAATTACAGCCAAACTCAAAGAGTCTTCATGTCAAAAGTCTTAATGTCTTTTTAGTTAATCTCGTTCAAATTCTGCCGTTCGTGTGAGCCAGTAGGGGCATAGTCAATATTCATGAAATGAAGTGCTTAAGAAACATGGATTATAGATCTGTGAATGAATACATTAATGAATCTAGTGGATCTATGTGTCATTATCTGTTTTAGAATTGGATGGTAAGGACCTACTGTACCTACTGAGGGCTTTTTTAGGTGGAGAAGGCAAGACTTCTGGATAAAATGACTTTGATCAGTGCTCAAAGCAACACTGTATTTTTTTTTTAAGATTATTTTTGTGGGTGTAGCCTTCATTACATTTTCAATTAACAGAGAGGACAGCAGAGAGAGACAGGAAGCAAGGCAGAGAGAGAATGGGGTGGGATGGGAAAGACGACAGGGTCAGGACTCAAACCTGTGTGACTACGCATATGTGTCCTGTGCACCATCCCCTAAACCACGAGGCAGGACTACACTGTACTTTTTTGGCAGATATGGCTAAAGGTCTCTTTAAACGTCTCCAAAGTTTCTACCCATTTGAAAACCATGGGCGTCAATGGAATCTGCCCGAACGAGTGCTGCTAACGAAAAAAAAAGATACGCACTGCCATCTTGGATCCGTTTTTCGCAAAAACGACCAATGACAGCTGGCTCTTTTGATGACGTGAAATCCCACAAATTCATAGTGACTTCACACAGGAAACAGGAAAGAAGAAGAGCAGGAAGAAAAAGACGACAACCGCACTGATCACAGGGAACTGTTTGACGAAGATTACAAAAATGTGGAGTACATCAAATGTGGAAATGCCATCTTCAGGCAGGGAGTGTTATTGCATCAATATTTCCTCAGAGGAAGGGCACCCTGCTGACCCCCTCAATTTGCATGTGTGTAGAGACCTTTACACGCTGAAAACATGCATTCACTATTTACTTCTGTAAAACTGTAGTTTGGTAAAAGTACCTTTTTTAAGATGAAGTGAACCTTTGGACTTACACAATCTGATCATTTTTAACAGATAAGCTAAAAAATCAAAAAGGAAATCATTTCATATCTTTTTTTATGTGTATTCTCTACTAATGTGGTAATAATTAAGGACTATTGCTGCTGGAGAATTTAGTCCAAAGCTTTCTAACATACAACATGGCCGTGACTAGGTTTGTGTATAGCTCCTAGTTGCAGCCAACAAACGGTTGGTGACTGGATATAATGGTGTTTGATTTCCAGTCAGTTTTTAGGTGGGATATCATTGGATCTAAAGTGGTCATGATGTGCCTTGAGTTTTACACAAGTATGAATTTAGTTCCTGGGCACATCAGCATAGAATATGAAAAAAAGTCATTTTCCACTAGATGCAAATTCAGAAGTCAGGTTTTAAATCTGGCTTATTTTGAGTTAAAATGCTTCTGAGCTAAGTGAAGCTTCAGACTCGCTGAGAATGCCTAAATATATTAAAAATCAGTGTATCTGATCATCCCTGGAAGAGTGCATTTTGAAAAATATGAACCAAAACTGAGAATAACAGCATTTGCACAAAACAAAATGTTCCCTCTCTGTGTTTTAACACGTTTAATGAGGCCTTGATAAATAAAAGATGGATTGTTTGTCTCTTTTTTTTCAATAATAAAATTATACACTCTATGCCACTATAACAAAAATTCTATTCAGCCAATCACATGACAGCAATTCGATGCTTTGAGGGACATAGACATGGTCAAGACGATCTGCTGCATCCGAGTATTAGGATTGCGGTTATTTGAGTGATTTTGAACATGGCATGATTGGGGCTACATGTTCTGAGTATTTCAGAAACTGCTGATCTACAGGGATTTTCAAATTTACAGTGAGCGGCTGTTCTGTGTGCGCAAATGCCTTGTTGATCAGAGGAATATGACCAGAACGGAGCTGATGGAAAGGCAAATTATTAACTCAATGAACCAAACGATGTCTGCAGAAGAGGATCTCAGAATGCACAACACATTGAACCTTGAGGGGTTACAGCAGCAGAAGACCACTTCTGTCAGCTAAGACCAGGAAACGGAGGCTGAAATTGGACAATAGAACATTGGAAAAAGGTTGTCTGGTCTGATGAGTCCGATTTCTTCTGCAGCATTCAGATAGTAGGGTCAGAACATGAAAGCATAGATCCATCCTGCCTTGGATCAAGAGTCCAGGCTGTTGGTGGTTTAATGGTGTGGTGGATATTTTGTTTTTACATACTTTGGACCCATTAGTACCAACTGTGCATTGCGTCAACGCCACAGCCTCTCTGAGTATTGCTGCCGACCATTTCTATTCCTTTATAACCAGTGTACCCATCTTCTGATGGCTACTTCCAAGCACAAATCTTCTCAGACTGGTTTCTTGAAATGGCCCCAACAGTCACTGAATCCTAAAATCTGCATCAAGTGTGTGACGCTATCATGTCAATATGGAACAAAAGTCTCTGAAGAATGTTTTTTGAATACATGTTTCAAAGGATTTAGGGGCAAAAGTGGGTCCAATATGGTACTAGCAAGGTGTATTTAATAAAGTGGCCAGTAAGGGTATATCAAACTTTGAAACACATAAAAAAGTTAAAGGGGCTTTCGTGTTAATTCTTACAGGAAATGTTTTAGTATTAAATCTTATAAAGGCAGCAAATTATATTTATGTTGCTTTAAAAGTAATACTCCATTATAGATGTTTATTATATAAATATTTAAAAAATGGTTCTAGATACAATCTACTAATTTTGTCTTTATTATTGGCAAAATAAAACTGTATTTTTGTGCTGCAAAAGTAGTTTCTAGTCTACAAAAACATCATAGAAGTCCAAAAAAACACCAGAAATGTGAATTAGTTCGCTTTCAGAGGATTAAAAGCATACGTACCAATGGGCAGCGCGACAAAAAAGGGTAACCAGCACAGGATGAAAAATCCCACCACAACCCCAAGCGTTTTGGCCGCTTTCTTTTCTCTGGAAAACTTGAGCAGTTTGACCGTGAGCGAGCTCCGCAGGTGGCCTTTACCGCACTCCTCCTGCGTCTGCGAGCCCTTGTAATGAATCCGGAGAGTCAGCTCGCTGGAGTCCATGCGCTCCTTCATCACCCCGGCCTCGAGATTCTTCGTGGTTCGTTTGGCAACTATGTAGACCCGGCAGTACATGGCCAGAATCACCGCCAGCGGGATGTAGAAGGAACCCAGCGACGAGAAGAGCGCATAGAAAGGCTCCTCGGTGATCAGGCACACCGTGTCGTCCTCCGAAGGGGGCTCCTTCCACCCGAGCAGGGGACCTATCGAGATGACGAAGGCCAGTACCCAAACCCCCAGCATGGCCAAGAGCGCGCGCTTCTCCGTTACGATGCTCGGATACTGCAGCGGGTAGCGCACGCCGATGTAGCGGTCGATGGAGATGACGCACAGGCTCATGATGGACGCGGTGCAGCAGAGCACATCCACCGCAGCCCAGATGTCGCAGAAAATCCTCCCGAACACCCAGTAGTTGAGGATCTCCCGCGTGGCAGACACCGGCAGCACGGTGGTGCTCAGCAACAGGTCAGCCATGGCTAAATTGATGATGAAGTAGTTGGTTGGGGTGCGCAGGTGCCTGTTGCACACCACGGAGAGAATAACGAGGATGTTCCCCACGATTGCAAACCCAATAAAAGCGCCCAGAACCATGCCCACTGGAAGCGCGCGGCTGAGACTGAACGAGCTCGGGGATGTCTCGTTCCCCGCGGAGCTCGAGTTGGAGAGTCCGGTGGATTCATTATTTACGAGGTTCGCGGCATGATCTGGATCAGAACTCATCTTGGGTCTGCTGTTCCTCCATACCAAAGAGCAGCTTTCACACACAGATGCGTAAATTATTTGAACAAACTCAAGGTTCGTGTGAACGTGTCCAGGGACTCGTTCTTGTGCGCAATTGTTCAAGTGCGTAACTGTAAAGTCCTGTTACGCTCGTTCGGACTGGGTTCTCCGCAGTGCTTCCCGGCTCATCCATGCAGCGCTCCTCTGCTACTGCTCTGACCACTCCTGCAGTGGCCAAAAGCTCCCCCACCCTCTCCTCATTCGTTCAAGGAGACCGGCGAACCAGCGCATTTCATCTTTACGGGCTATTAACCTGTTCTCCTCTCTTGGCAAACCATTAATAAGCTTTAGATCTTAAAACTCTCCATTTAAGCTTTTGCACTCAAAGGCCAGCTACAAGAAATTCTGTTTCTGATGTGATGAATTTTACCGCAAACAAAAGGTCAAATTTATTGGAAAAGCAAAGTCAGGTGCAAGGCACAATTTTCCAGATGTTTGAACAGAAAGGTGAGCGTTATTACATCACAACTGATTATTTCCCATTAGGCTTGATTTGAGGTTGTGATCAATGTTCCTAGTTTTTCACGCCGGACTCCCTTGAACTCCTGTAAGCAACATCAGCATGTACACTGTGGCCAGCACATTCCTTTTTATCAGAAAAATTAGTAGTCATTACGTTCACATGGATTTGCTTTAAAATGTACATTTTAAACCGATTTTTTGTCGCAATGCTTGACATTTTTTTAGTACAACCCCGGCTTCTTTTTAACAGAATAATTCTACAACCAACCTGAAACTATACAAAATACAATTCTGAGTATAACACATTTTTACAGCAAAATCTATAAAACTTTTGTGTTTTAGAACCAAAATTAGGTGTTGAGACAATATTTAAAAACCATAAATTCCCCCAAAAAAGGCAAAGACAAGGTCAAAACAAAGTGAAAAACTCTCCAAAATATGGCAAACCTCTCCTAAACCGTATACAGTACCAAGTTTTGAGTCATTGTGCTGTTTTCTGGCAAATCTCTGAAAAACACAAGCCATATCACAAGTATTGTAAATATGGCACAAATTTGAGGACAGTGAAATAAAATTGCAAGACGATCGCACATTTTCTCACCTTGCAAATTATTATAACTCTTGTAATGTTTGTTTAAAACCAAAAATATCAAAACTAATAACCTTAAATCACATTAAAACCTTTTGGAAACCTTAATTCAAAACAGCCAGTGGGATTGTCACACGCACCGGTGCATGAGCAGACTTCCAAGGGTTATCTATTTTTGACTATGACTTGTATGTCATGGGAAAGTTTAGTCCGGCATCATTCCGGGGTTTCGGGAGATGTCTCCCATAGATCAGTGTTTTTCAACCAGTGTGTCGCGGAACACGAGTTTGCCATGAGATATTGTCTAGTGAGCCAAATGAAATTATCCAATTTGACCAAATAAACTTGCTCTTAATGACGAATAAACATTTAAATGATCACAAAATCCTTTTTTTGTATTCATTTGATCCCTATTCAAGACACTTAAATGAGAACTTGTAGATGCAACAACTCTCTGCTGTTCATTGTGCCGCAGACATATTTTAGTGTGACATACTTGGCATGTTTCAAGCCTCCTGCAAAGCTGTTTCTGTTTCAGTTCATGACTGGGTTTCGACCTACGTCTGACATTGATGACCATCAACACACTTGGCTATAGTGCTACAAAATCCGAGGACAGCTGTTCCATTTACAGATTATTGTTTCAATTAAGCTAAATGTTGAAAGGGTACCCTCAATTGAAATATTTAGAAGATAAATAATTATCACATAGCAACTTTAGTTGATGCCAGAGAATAGGATGTGGCTCTTTGTGAACACGTATTTCCTCATGATGATGACAGACATGAGTTATAATACAGGGCTCACTTAAGCCCTGAGGAGGCCAGTCAGGTAATGCAATACAGCATCAAAAGGATGCTTGCCAATGGCCATGCCACCCACTCTATTCTTAGGATCAGTTGCTGTTTAAAATATGGAAAACTTGCAAACAATATCAAGGTTGCTGATGCGAGGTGATATCACCAGTATGGTGCAAATAGAAGTCTCACAGGCACAGTAACATATAGCATAAATACCAAACATGTCAGGATTGAATAAATGTGTATGTTTAGCTCTTACAAACCACTTTTAGCTCAAGAACACATTTCCCTGTGTCTGGTTTTACTCCAACACACAAACGATCTATTCAAAGTTGCTGACACTAAAAACTACCACTAGTGTGGAAAATCTCTCTAGAATAATCTGCCATGATTGGCTAAATCTATTTCCAAATGCCAGCCAAAGAGGAATATGGCTAGACAGTGATAGAGTACCTAATACCTTGTGCCAAAAAAACAACAAATCTCTTGCAGATGGATGAAGAGCCTCGACTAATTTAAAGAGAATCCAAAGCGAATTACAGCCAGCAAGAGCTGTGAACGGAGAAACAAGCTGCTGACAGGCTGCATTTTACTCATTGTGAGAAATGTAAAAAGCCTGGCGGATTCAATCACAGCACAGATGCGGAGAGAAACTAACGTGAGCTTTAAAGAATTCATATAAACAAAAGCTCTCATCATCTAGCATTCACCTGAGTTTTAGACTCATTCTCAGAAACCAAGTGGTTGTGATTTCATCCAAAAATTCCGAAATATGCTTTAAAATAATATTAAAGCTGTTAACAAAACTTGAAGAATGATAACAATACATGCAGTGGTCCGTATTTTTGTAAACTTAATGACAAATAAATCCAGTGTGTTTTATTGCTGTGCTCAATCTAGCCAACCTCCTCTTGATGGCAGAATGTGGCTGTTCCTGACCCAGTTTTAAGCCTCCCACACAGCTGTTTCTATTTCAGTTCATAGCTGGGTTTCAACCTGACACTGATGATCATTGGCACCTGTTTGGTATAATTTATTGATCATACACCTGACAATAGACCAACAAAATCCCTGACTTTGAGCAAGTGTACAGCTGAGCTCAGAAGTTTCTGTTCCCTTTATAATTTAAAAAAGTTAAACACAGTTGTTTGACAATAAATGGCTTCACCCAAACTCTAACTATGAGTGGGGAATTACCGGCATTTTTTTTTTATATTATACCAATCAAAAAAGGAAAATGTTGGCTGCTGACTGCAGCGGTTCCACCACTTCTACCCCATCCTGCAATTTTTTTCTTCTGTTTTTTTAGCTTTTTCAGCTCTTTTTTTTAACCTGCTCCACACTGCCCTTTAAAGGACAGTGCGGAATAGGCACTTTTTGAGCTGCCTTACCTAATGTATATCCATTTTTCTGCTTCTTTCTTTACAAGGTGCCGCCGAAGATGGCTGCCTCAGTGTGTCACCAAAGCAAATTCCTCGTATGTGCAAACCTACTTGACAATAAAGCTCTGATTCTGATACATATTTTCTGAAAAATGGCCAAGAAATAAAACATTTTGTTTGGCTTATGAGCTGGTATATGATGCTGGTTTCAAATGGCTTGAGAAATTGTGTTTCTCAACCTCACCTTAATAGCAGAGTTAAGCCTATACAAAGTTGTTTCTGTTTCAAGTCATGACTAAGTCTAAACCTATGTATGGGATTGGTGATCATCAGTTTGTCAATCTGTATAAATTTGAGTATTAACTTTACTTCAACGTTCTTTTCAACATTTTGTAATGCTTTATTATATTGTCTTCTAGGGTGTCCTTATTACTAATGATAATATTATTCATTTTCTTAACCTTTTTCTAACTTTTCAGGGCGAAAATACCTCCCAGGAAAGTCAGTGGCTGGCCTGCTACCCACTGTGCCATTATGCGCCATTATTATAGTAATGTGAACACACTGAGATTTACTGAAATTTTGTCAAAAACTCTTCTCTTTCAGAATTAGTTTGAATTACTTCATAATTTCATCATTTGAACAGCGTCCGCTGATTAATTACTAAAAGCTAATCATAGAAGATCTGTAAGTAGCTCTTCAAGGGTTAAGTATTATTACTCCCGAGAGCGGTAGACTCAGCTGAAAGTCATACAGAGGCTAATGGGAAACAGCAGAGCATGTCATGTGAAGAGGAAAGCTATATTCTTTGTGGAAAGATTGTTGACGGTGGCATTAATAGTACAGCTGATGGATTTCAACCCAAACGCCAATGCTGATCTCAGTAAAAAAAGCTGCCAGACCAAAAACCGTCCTCCAGTCAGTGGATCAAACACACTCCCAGTGAATTAAGAAGATTAGATCTAACACCTTCAACGCTGTGAATGATGAATTGCAGAGGGTGATGAGAAGTGTAAGGTGAGATTTGAGCACAAAAAAATACACCAATCTTTTCCGCAAGCCTCTGTCAAGAGAATGGGTTCGAACAATTTGAATTCTGGAATAAAAGTGTAAATTTAATTCATACGCTCCTTTTTACTACTTGATTTTGTATTAACCAATACATAATCATCCACAATTATCTCTATAAATAAGAAAGCTCCAAGAACAACCTTTTTTTTCCCTCCGGTAGTGCAAAAACACACAGATTTCACACAAATTGGTAAAGGACAAATGTACAGAACGCTCAAGAAATGCTTATTGTTTCATGATATCTAACAGTATTCATCACAATTCTTCACAGGTACAAGTTGTTTCTACACCTTGCAGCAGATGTACTTACGTTCTCAGATGGTCTCTGATTATTTTTAGTGAACTGTTGGTAAAAGAAAGTAGCTTTTTTTATCCAAATCTACTTCCAAATTGGGAGAAACCAATCTGTAACAAAGGGCCAGTTAATCGCTGTAAACTTTCATTTTCAAAGAGACGTCCCACTAATGTCTTGTTGATTCAGAAGCAGTTAAAACAACGTATTTTGGACATTTTAGGCAAAGTCGATCATAAGAAGTATGAACTTTAAGAAGGAATGTTTTTCATGCATGCAAGTTCTGTAGAAAATGATTTTTTTTCAATCTTTTAAAATGTTAATTTCATTTGAGATGTATTATTGATATGCAAGTTCTTGTTTGGATGTGTATCATGATTTGGAATTCTTTTTACATGTTTAAGAAAGTAGCTTGTTTGTGCTAACTATACAATTATTCTATATATGGCTGAGGGAAACTGGGGACTAATGAATAAAACAGATAGCTATCTTTGAGCAGACACTTCAAAATACAAGGCGTATAATAAAAAGTGTGAAGCTGTCTGCTGAATCCCATTGATCAACAGTGCACACACACTTTCATTAAGATATGTAAATGAAAATCTCAAGTGCTGATCTGCCGTCTTCAGTAAGAACCCTCATTTTCCACTCGAAAAAATCCAAGCACCCACTATGCATCTGGTCGAATCAAGCTGGATCATTTTTTTCAATCACTTTCAAATAACAAAAATAGATCATGTTAAATATTAGAAACGGGATGGATTCTGATTAATCAGCCAAACTGAGAAGTCAACCATTTGAGTGTTGCTCAGTCTGCCAAACACAGCTATTCAATCATATCTCTGGAGGAAGGTTGGGCACTCTGTTAGAGATAGGGTGTGGAGCTCAGTCACATAGGTGGAGTCCCTCATCTCCTACACATTGAAAGAAGCCAACTGGGGTGGCTCAAGCATCCTGCCTCAATAGGAGTAATCATCACCTCATTTTTTACAATGCATTCTGTCAATTGCCGTTGGTATATGAGCTATGTGCATGCATCAGATCCGACTTCAATCATATGTGGAAAACCATATCTGTGCTAAAGTGACTATTTTGAAAGGGCAAATCGGATTTTCTGATGCATCGTGAACTCAAAGTCATCAAACTGAGACAAAAGTTTGCAGCAGTTTAATGGTGTCACCTGAGAAGTGCGGAAATGTGGAAGCAAGACAGCTTGAAACGGTTAAAGATTCCCCTTTTCTCCTTCTCCACCTCAAAATCATGTGGTTATATAACGTGAGCGAATCTGGATTACAATGAATCATCATTAAAATTATTTCATGTACATTCACCACTTCAGACTACAACATCCTGGCGACCTGTTAACATGTTGCTATGGCACGTGTAAACACTTGAATCAGATACGGGCCGCGTTTGAAAGAACGTGTGAACAGAAGATGAAAAGAAATGTGGATGTAGGCATCAAATTGGCACTGATCATTAGTCTTGACTGAAACCAAGATCGGAGAGTACGACCAAAGCACGTTAAGACAAGACCAAAAATACGACTAGCCAAGATCAAGACCAAAAACGTTAGAATAACGTTAAAATTACTTTTCTTTATCGCTATCAATTTAAGTTTGTGCACTCTTTTTCCGTTATTTTGTCTATTAAGCAACATTTTTACCCCAGGCCTTCATTTGCTGAATTTCTTCTTCATGGGTGCTGCGTTGAATATATTCTTTGTGCTCCATAAAGCCAATGGTAAGAACTGCTGATTCCGTTGACATGTTTAAATTCTTTTCTGGATCTCTAGTGGTATGCAAAAAACGTTATTGTCTGAAAATAATAACAATATCCTTTTGCTTGTTTTGACAAAATATGCTGCTGATTGGGTGTATTTGAAGAGAGTCGTGAAAAAATAGGCAATATTGTTTTATTATTTGATGAAAGAGACTGCGGCTCTTGCATTAAAATCACCAGGACATCCGAGATCACAGAGAGTCTAGACAAGACCATAGAAAATGGGTCTCGTGACCTACTCTACAGCAACAACCACAGCATTACCGATCGAGGCCTGCAGAGCCGTACCGAACATCAAGCCTGGTTCATGTTCTTTAAAACTGAAATCATCTTTATTGGATTAAAATAAGCTAGTTTTACTCAGTTGCACTTGATTTGGTCATTAAACATCCTTTACAAGCAACTCTGTATCTAAAAACTCCTGTTTCTACAGACATTTCCTACATTTAAACAATAAAGTGTACATTTGTCATTGCTTAGTGAGAAAGCAGCTAAGATAAAATGCATTTGAGCTTTTTATTTTACCCAAACTTCATCCCCTCTGAAATGATGAAATCAAATCAGCCACCTCTTGATTGAGAAGTTTAAAAATCTTACGATCTCCAATGCACCCTCTTCATAAACATTATTCCTGAATCAGGGTCACGGCACCAACATGGCGAATCTGCTTTAGTACAGTCAAGACTTGAGCCTTGCTTTCTTTTTAAAGATAATAAAACAACTTGTTTGTATTACATTGTGACAAGTTGGTATTTGAACTAAATTACTGTTTAGCAAAAGTCTGTTTAAATCCTATAATCCTGGTTTTGATGTTTTTCCATCTTTAAAACACTCTAAACAAATAGTTGAATTATTAATTGATCATCCGCAAGTAAAGAGAATTTGTGACATTATGGCATCCATTAGGTTTATAGAAAACCTTAATCCCCAGGCTTGTACCAAGGGCAGAGAACGTTTTGGAATTTAAGCTTTTCTGAGTGACTCCTGTTATGGAAGCAAGAAAAACTCATCGTAATTCATCCGTCTGGACTCTGGCCAGGCATTTAGATGCGAGGCTGGGCTGTGAGAGACTCTGTGAGACAGAAAAACAGTATTATGTATTCAATCTTAACTTGCAGGTTTGTTTTAAAGTAAAAGTGACAAGGTTGAATGTTGTATCAGAATAATTGGCAGATTTTTTATGACGCGCTGAAGCAACAGTGTTTTTATTTTCAAAGCAAACATCTGATCGTAATCACTGATACAGAATTCCTCTTCAACATTGAACACGAAGATGAGATAACGAAGCTGAGTGGTTGTGTAACTAATTGTTTTGCAGACATTTGTGAGAATGTTTAGAAAAAAACTGCTGCCCCAATTTTCCAAATCCTCCCTAAAGTATTTTACAGATTATGAAATGACTGGTGCTTAAAAATAATATATATTCTATTGTACATTTATTATTCCCCAAAGAACCATTCATTTAATAACATTCAGCATAAGACATCTGGCTGTAGAGAATGGCATATTCCCATGGATTTTCCAAAAGTGGTACTTAAAATTGTTTACAACCTCTGGATTATTTCAGATACTTATTTTAAGGAATATTTCATCTTGAAGAATATTGAAGGCAATAATTATTTCATTTATCTAAGTAGCAAAAAAGAGGATATTTAAGAAAAATAACTAAAAAGTAGTGATTTTTTATGATTGTTGTAAAATTTTACCAAGCTTGAAATGTTCCAATCCTGTTCTATAAATAAAACATTAACGTAGTAAATAATGTATGTTGCTATAATTTTCAATGTATTAAAATGCTTTAATGTTTATGTTTTGGCAAACATTACTAGAATGTGTAATGTTCACTCAATTTGTAATGTTCAAAGCAATCATTTTATGTCTCCTGTTTTATAAAATTGAGGGCATTCTTAATCAATGGGGATTATTTATCACAGATCTGTTTTAAATACAAGACATTAATAATGTTACGTAGCCACCTTAAGGTGATGTGTTGTATGCTAACTTTTGATACCTGTCATTTATTGTAGGGAGCAAGGAGCAGAGGAGGAGTTTATACAGTTCTGAGGTCAAAATGAGGCTTGACTGTCCCCTTTACAAACATGCAGCCTTCCTCTGAAGCCATAGCCTCCGGAGACTGGGTAGACTATGTCCTCCAAAGGATATAGAACTTGTATTGGGACACAGTTTAAACATCCTCTCGTCTATGATACAACAGACGACTTTTCAGCTCCCGGTTCACTTATCAAATTCCTCACCTCCTACTCCATCTTCTTCTCAATCATACTGGTCCACCACTCCTGGTTCTTTATTGATGGTTCAGAGTCCTCCTGGTTTACTCCTGCAAGCAAACAATGCATCGTTCACTTACAACACTGATGACATAAAAATGATTCGATATAGACACAAACATGTATATAATTAAACAACACATTCCAATGTAAAGCTGTTTCTAATTTCTAATTGTTTCATCCTAAAAGACAGTATGAACGTAAGGAAATGGACTGAATGACCCACAGGGAGCAATGAAGATTCTCCAAGCTTCCGTGTTTAAATGAGTTTAGCACATTTTTAGTTCCTGTGAGAGTTTCTGGAACGAACTGCATCATTTCCCAGTCTGTGGTTCTGAAAATATCTGATTTCACAGTGATTTAGCATTCCCAGGTTGTATTGCTCAGCATGACTCTGGAGTGAAAGCTGGTGGACGTACGTGAAAAGCTCAATGTGGAGCTGTTTCCTCAGAGTCTGATGTCTAGAAAGAGCTGTAATCTGCTTAAATTGGGAAGTATTAAAATGGCTAACAGCGTGAGGATTTACAAGGACAATGTTTTGGTTTAATGGATGGTTTTCGTGAGATACCAGGATAAATTATTATAAAGATGAACTTTGCAGCAAAAAACACTAAAGGCTGAAGTCAAAATAAATGTGTTTTTGTAAGGGATAAATCATACGCAGATTATAAATCATTACAAATAAAGTTCTAACGAGTTTTAACAAAGTAATAATATTTTATGTTTAACCACAGAAAAACACACAACTGCCTCTGAGGACAGTCTTTCTATAAATCGACACAGTGATAAACCCAGGAATGCAGAAATTAGATTAAATTCAATTTAGGCATTTGTAAATAAATCAGATATTACAAAAATAGACTTGATTCTGTGCCATACTGCACCCACGTGCTCTTTTCAAGAGAAAAAGAAAGCAGACAGGATCATCTGTTCATTTTTTCTGCTCAAATATCCTCGTGTAAACTCAATGAAAAAAGCACAAGGGCAACATGAAATGTAACCACAGACGCGTACATTTCCGATCAGCTTATAGCCAGCCATGGAGGTGCGTCATTAGCAGGGAATGCTAAACGTGTGCTGGGATTGCAAAGATGTCGATAAATGTAAAAGAATTACGATAATGAGAAATAAAAATGTCAAAATTAGTGATATCAATAAAAAAAAAAGACTTCTCCGCTTAATTCTGGGAGCAGCCTCAAGTGGCCAATCAATGAATTGCAGCGACAGTCACTTACACATCTGGAGGGTTGCTGCTTGGATTTAACATTTTTGTTTAGCAGCAAATGGAACCAAATGGTTTTTTTTGTTGTTGTGATAAACAGGGATCAGCTATTCCTCTAAATAAAGGCTACTCCTTCTTTCAAAGTAGTGATAGAACTGTTTCATATTGCAGAGTTATAATGTAAAGGCCACAGGAAGAAGGGGATCATTTGAAGCTTAGTTTTATATAATGATTTTTGTGCAGAAAATTAAATACATTTTTGTTTAATGTTCATTAAATCATTCCAGTCATTCCTGGAGATTTTAGCTCCAAACCTGCTTCAATACGTGCCCAGCTTCAAACAACTCAAAAAGGAGCTTAACTATGCATTGCATAAAGGCTGAACGTACATTTTGCACAGATGTGGCCCTGCAAGAATATCCAGGAATTTTGGGCTTTAATGTCAAAAAAAAAAAAGTATTGTTTAGTATTTTACTATTCAATAGTAATTTTTACATAATATTCACACTTAAATTCAGTACTTGTGTACTTTTCTCTGTGAATTTGTTTCGAGTAAACTGCTTTACACAGACAACATTTTAAATGAGACAATAAGGTCAATCTGGCCATGACAAGTCTTTCTCACCCTCAACTTGGCAGCAGAGTTTGCTTGGTCCCTGGTTCTTGGAGGCTTAAGCCTCTTACATTGCTGCTTCTGTTTCAAGTCATTCCTGGGCTTTAACCTAGGTTTGACGTTAATGATCATTAGTATCTCTTTAGTATAATTGGTGGATCACACACCTGAATCTAATCTTACAAATTCCCTGACTATGCAAGTGTACCTAAGAGAATTCATTGGTCATTCATTCATGGTTTGAAGGGTGACCACAAAAATTGACTTGATTTCCATTTTCTTTTCTCCCTTCTCTGCATTTTGTTCATTTTCTCCCTTCTCTGCATTTTGTTCATCTTTTGCACAGCATTCTCTGCCTTCATATAAGGACAACGGCAGGATGGGAAAGGGCAAGTGTTTTGTCAAGTGAGACCTTTATTGTCTAAAAGACAACATTTCTATTTTTTTCCACATATTAAAATTTTTTGGGTATTTCTTACCATCACTGTAATCTGACTAGCAAGTAATCATGTAATCATGTGTTTCCCTGGCAACCAAGCTTCCTCTGGGGTTCTATATCCTCTTTGTGAGTGTATCTCATTCGAGTCTGCTCTTTTTAAGACTTTAGAAGTATTATTATGGGCTATTTTTTTTTACTTTTACAGCTGTCCTCTCTCCGTCTATTTACAGTGCTCCTCACCTTTTCCTTTTAGTCAAGTTTTTTGAAAGATTACAAAGATTTCCCATTGAAACACAAATTCAATGAGTGCGTAGCAAACCTTTAGAAATCAGATTAATTGAAAGCAGAACTCTAATTGGAAGACAGCTTGCTTTGCCATGATTATTAATCTTTTATTACAGCGCTACTCGACACAATCACCATAATGGGACTATGTCTTGCATGACTAATTTACAGTGAAAGACATGTCAGCGATAATGCAACAAAAGTCTTTCTGGTAGGCTCCAAGCTTCATTCCCTTCTCATAAGCAGCCAGCATTTCTGGAACATTGATGTTTTTTGTGAAAATGACAATTTTAAAACACATATGCGCATGGTGTATAATAAAAAAAGTGCAGTTAAGTCAACAATCTTCAAGGTGTTCTTAAACCCGTATAAGTCCCTGGATGAACTGGGGTGTGCGCCAAACACAGCGTCTGTTTTGAATTGGGTAGAAATGACAACCCATCTATTGCATAATTTTGATTTTAAATATAATGTGTAGGGTTGAAATGTTTTGTGTTTCAAACAAACACTACCAGAGTAATGACACATCATTTGAAAGGTAATTAAAATATGAGAAAATGCGCAATTGTCTTTCAGTTTCATTTTACAGACCCGAAATCTGTGTCATCAGTGCCATCTAGTGTTGAAAAGAAGGGATAACCCTTGGAAGTACAATACCTGTGAGATCCTTGTAAGAATTTTTTTAAATTCTTGCACAAAACAAATAATGGAATAAAACAGGTTTAGGTTTTATAAGGTTTAGGAGCCATTTGACTTTCTTTTTTTTAAATATAAAATTCACATAGTTTTGACCTTGTCTTTTCAGTTTTTTTGCATGGTTTTTGACATAAAAAATAAAAACTATTAATTGTCAATTTTTTTGCAGTACATTTTTTTTTTGTTAAATAACATGTCACTTTTAAAATTCAGGTTTTCCAAGACTGTCTCCAGTTGTGGAAATTCTTTGGCTCGAATGCCTTGTTGCTGCATAATGCCATCAAGTGAATATGAACCAAACTCTAAGGAATGTTTCCAGCACCTTTGTTGAATCAATTTTGAACGAGAAAGAGTCTCCAGCTCGGGAACAAGCAAGGTGTACCTATTAAAGTGACCAGTGAGCGTATATTTGCCATATTTCAAACGTATTTCAAACACCACACTATATGCAAACCCACTTCCCAAAGCATTTCATAATAGCTCATCCATTAACATTTTTAAAAGAATATTAAAGTTATTCTTATTGATTCTGTCATTGGTGAAGTTGGTGGTTTTATAACACCCAGTGTGTACTGGATTATTTTTCTGAATTTAATATCATGATGTATTTAGTAATATAACCATTCTCTCTACTCTGAACAATCATCTGATGTTCAGTATCCTTAAGTCTTGAAAGGTGCTTTAATAAAATGTATTACTATTGTAACTCTAATATTGGAATTTAGTTTAAGCTACATTTATGCATAACATCTTGATTTCATACTGTGAACAGTTTGACAGATAAACATATTTCTAATTTTCACAATTACATAAGTGTGAATTCTGTAATGAGTATCTCTGTGACACTTGATTAAGTTGAGTTGTTAAAATTGAGTCCTGTTCAAGAGAAAGCACCGGTTCATTTTTAAGGAAATTATTCATATAGTTAATTTTAATGAAGAAAAACTACGGATAATTGTGAATCCTGGATGCGCACAGTGCACTGAGAGGATTTAAAAAGGCTTATGAATGGCTGCATTTCTCAAGCATGAAAAATGACTAATTGAGTGAATGAATCATGAGAGCGGCTGAATATGCATGAAGCATTAGCACTAGCCCTTACTTTCTCCTGGACACTGAAGAGAGCTCTCAAGTCTTTACAAAGCTCTCAAGGCTCATGACTCACTACATTTAGTACCAACAGCACTCAATACCATGCACTTTACATGCAAATATTTCGATACTTTAAAAATATGCATTTTAGTATTGATGTTTTTTTTAGGATTTGCTCAAAATTAAAGCAAAATTTGAAAGAAAATGAAAGGTCCCAAAAAGAAATTAAGCAAGTTGTTTGTATAGCCATCATCCGTGTTCAGAAGAGACACAGATTTAAAGATCAGGACGAATCCACCGGCAGACCATCACTTCGAGCACACATTCAATCCTTCTCCCACTAAAAACAATATGTTTTCTCCTAATATTCTCTTAAAAGAACATGTCCCCTGACTCTCCATGATTGCTTCCTGCCTTCTTGGATCTCCTGTGTGTTCGCAGTGTTTCTTCTGGGTTAAACTATTCCTTCATCGACTCCTGTGGAATACTCTGGTCAAACTACTCACCTGCTACTAGTCCCTACTCTCATCTTCATCTCTGAAGCCTTAGGTTTCTTCCTGGAGTTGGCACTGTGAGAAAAATTTAAATGAGATTTCTGTCCTTTTAAGGGACATCATACTTTTATATATATTGTATATAACATGTAAATAAACCACTATATAGTTGATTCCATGTTCCTGCTCCCTCCTTCAAGCCACCATGACACACTCAATGATATCTTTTTTCCCACACTCTCAAAACTACGAGGTATTTGACCAGTTACTCAAGGTCAGTTCGAAAATTACTGTAAAAACATTGAATGAAAGGTTCTATTTAAGTCCAGAAAACGTCCAGAAAGCTTATTGAAACACGAAGGGCGTAAACCAAAATCAGCCAAAGCTATGGAACCAAAAACTAACCAAAACAAACAAAGATCTGAAGTGAAAACTATATTTTTCTGATTTGAAGGTCATTTGTCAAATAACTATCCAGAGCCTGCAGAGATAAGTGATGCTAAAAGTTATTATACGTTGAAGTCACTTCCCAAGAGATTGCGCACAGCATGGCTCTCTGCCAGGTGGAAGATGAAAATCCCAGCTCTTCATTGTTTATATTCTCCTTGAGCTTTTTAGCCTGCTTCAGCTCATAAACATACTTTCCATTAGCAAGGCTAAAGAAGGCCATATAAGAGTGCACGGCACACTGATTTGGTTCATTTGTTTTAAAGACGGAGCATCCTAGCACACAATCTGACAGTCGTAATGGGAAACCTTTGAAATCTGAAAGACTTAATTAATATGTCTCAAATGAAATTGTCTGATGCTGAATTATATTAGGATGTACACAAGAAAAGACAGCCAATAGAGCTTATTAGTATTAATATTAACCCTATTAGTACCGTGACACCACCGTTTAGAGGTTACAATTTAAACAGAGTGACTCAGAACGACAGAAACTAAAACTAGATAAATTATGTTTGGGGGTTGTTATTCTATTTTATTAGTACTGTTTTTTTAGTATTTTTAGTATTTTGTAAATATTTAACTCCAAAACAATTCAAGTGCGACTCCTGGTGGAAACTAAAAATACAAACAAAATGGCCGCTGCGGCCGATGTGATGACACCACCTCCCGCTCCATAACCTGTAGGGACCTCAAGCTGAAGAAATCATCCATTCTAAGTTCAAAAGAGTGGGACTCTTGAATATGTCTGTGCAGATTCTCAAAGGTCCAACAACCAAAAGGAAGACGGCCAGCAGATGCTCACAGCTATGGAATCAGTAGGCGGCTGAGTTTACTTTGAACCTCATGACAGGAGAGGACCAGACTGGAGCCAAGAGTTAAGTGAAAGCGATGTCACTTTGTACCGTTTTCTGAATAATAGTATCACAAGGGGGTCAATCTTATCAGAGCATAATGGTGTCTGGTGCGCTTTGATGAGAGTGCAACCATGTGAGTCTAATAAGCAGAAAAAAGATGAGGGGAGAAAACACACCACGCAAGACAGAAAGGACAAGAAACCTAACAATTACAAAGGAGGTGCCCAATACACTGATCGCAATCTACCGTCCGATTTGTAAAATGTCAGTCGTCCTCACTATTCAATTTGTCACTTGATTGATGTTCAAGTCATGCATGTTTATGTCTTTTGTCAAATGAGCCATCTTTGTGGAAGTGAGCTTCCATTGTGTTTAATGGTGCGCCAATAGCAGTGGTAATCCCGTAAAACGCTGTCTGCAGGAGTTTCATCAATTGCTTGACACTTTAACAAAAAAGTGTGGTCTACAAAATGTTTGTATGACATATGTTGTTTTGATAGACTCCTAATGTCCATGTCTATATTGGAACACCAATAAATGTGAAAAAGCTTTGTGGCTCACTTAACCACGAAACGCAAATGACTGCTCATTTGTATGGCAAGCCAAACGGGCCACTAACAGACTAATACACCACCACTTTTTGGCAGTATTCTAATTAAAAAATGCATTTGCCAATAGCAAAGTGAGACTCATATGGCCGGTGGAGTGAAGCCAACTTGCGGCGATCCCCCACCCCATGGTGCTGGCTTTAGAATGATTGCCGCCCAATACAAGTCTATGGAAAAAAGAAGAAATTACTTCCTTGTTTTAATGATTTTCTAAAGTTATCAAGTCAGTGAAAACATTGAAAAGTTTTTTCTTTGTTTTAAGTTTAATGTTGTCATTTTTATGCTCCCAACAATCAAATTCAAAGAAGTATTTCACAAATGTTTGTTTTCCTTAAGTCATCAGAGTACAGTAATTAAAAAAATACTTGTATGTAGTTTTATAGTGTAATTTGGGTTAGTGTAGTTATACAAATTGCACCAGCATATAAACAATTCTCAAGATATTCATGAAAAAATGTTTTATACTTTTATAGAAGGTACATCATTTTGACTTGGACATTTACAAGCTAAAAAGTGTGGGAATGCCGAGTTACATACATTTTAAATATTGTTTTAATGTGTTAACCCATCAGTGCCCAGCTCATGTTTTTCAAATATGCCATGAAAACTGCTCAATGGTACTCATAAGGAAATTATTGATATACTTGTAGTTTTATTACACAATTTTATCACTCTTTTTTCTTTATCTCTCTTTTCTTTGCAGAAGCCCTTCACCACAAAGGGTGAACAGAAGATACATTGCGGAAAACATTAGGGGAGTCATGATTTGTTAGGCTATGAATAATACTTTTATTGCATCATATTCATGCTTCCAATCCACTGGTCACAGCTGAAAGCCAAACACTGAAATAACTTGTATCAATCTGGCAGGTAATAATATCGAGAAACAATAAATAAGGGGAATGCATTCAAGTAATGAAACAGTGCCAGAATCAATCACAAAGAGAGGAGGACTTTTCAATTCTGAGAGCACTTCGCATGAACACAAATGATGTAAGATCATGTCAATACTCTGTTAACATTCAAAACACAACTGAACATTGATTTACATGAAAACAAAACACACAGTCAATTATTCAATTGAAGTTTCAAGTGAAAACATCTTTTGTTGAACCTGGGAGCAAACCAGTTTAATTATGTTTTTACTGCATTCCCAAAAGCTTTGAAATGGAATTAAGTGAAATGACTAAATCTCTTGGGTGTTGAAGCCTCACTTAAAAATCCCCTGGTAATAAAAGTGATGATGTAAGCTTGAGACTTTAGCATTGTATAGTCACAGATGAGTGAACATGAGCTTGTGATAGGACCTGCAGTGTCACTGTAACTCACTGCAACTGGCACTGAATCAGCACTCCTGCTGCCAGCTTGGCTCGATCGGAGCTTTCTTCTTGCCACTTGTGCTGATTTACTTTCATGAGAGGTGTAAAACTGCTGATCGATGAAGACTGATTTTGGAGACAGCAGGATTTGCCACCCCCATGTTGTTGTGGGTTTGCCTGCTGGCTTGCTGTCTCTCTTTCAGTCTTCACACATGAACAGACTTTTGCATAATCAACAGAAGTGTGGACATGTTATTTATGCATGTATTATAAACGTTAAATCCACAAAATCTAATTATTCGTCTGGCCACAATAGCTAGGAGACAGGAAAACACAGAAAAAAAATCCATCACATGCGAAATGACAATACAAAAGGTGTTATTTTTTACCATACATACTGTGACATTATAGAAAGAAACTGTTTTCTCAAAGACCTGTTGGTTGACAGCTGCTCTTTTTCACGGTTTTTGAATAGAGCAACAAACATACCAATCAAAGACAAGAGATGAAAACGGTAAAAAGTAAAGGAAACCTGGTGGGTAGTGGTCACAGTTTTCATTTTAGGACTTACTAGTCAGCAAACGAAGGTGGAAGAACCAAGAGGCAACTCTTCCAGGACGCAATAAACGACTGACACGGTAATTCATTGACTGGCCATTTGAGCCTCGTCCCAAAAATGTGTTCATTCCATAGACGACCAACGATAGAGAGTAAATATTTTGGGGGTTTTGGGGGTTTGCTATGCAAAATATGTCAGTATTTTGCATAGTCTAATTGAAATGCTTCCCTTATCCACGTATATTGGTTTGGAAATATGTGATTACAGTGTTTCCCTTACCATTACATTAGGGGGGCGCCCCGCCCCCCCAACGGCACCCCCCGTCCCCTTTGAAGGTCAAGTTAATTTTATTTTATTTTCGTCGAATAACGACAGAAGTAATTTATATATAACAGGTCTTTGCTTTTTTCTTTTATTAAACTAAATAGCATTATGTTATTTATACGATGGCATGTAATTTCTGTCTCAACGTTTGCGCGTTTACAATTGTCCTCCGTATCGCGCACGGCGGAGTTCCGCCCCGATGCGCGCGCACGGCGAAGTTCCACTCCGATTTGTGCGCACACACACACCCATCAGCGGACAGAGACCGCGCGTCGGAGAGTATGTCGCAGCAGGCAAAAATATCCGCGTTTTTTAAACGCTCCCAAGGTGGTGACGATGACAGCACGTGTTCTGCTGCGAGCAGCAGCCGGTGTAGCTTTCCTACTCCGAATCAAAGTACAGAAAAGAGCCCAAGTGCTGCATGTCTTGCCCCTGACAAGCAGCAAAAGTCTAGCCACCACAGAACGACAGGTTTTGACCCAGCTTGGCTGTCAGAGGCGAAATACTCCCCCTGGCTGTACAAGACTGATCTTGGTAAGTAAGTAAATACACACAAGCATGAATGAACGAATTGATAAATAAATTGCTTAATTAATAGCTAGCTAGTTAGTTATACAATGGCATTTCCTGCTTTAAACTATCACTATGTTAAGTTGATTTTTACTGTTGTTACTATCAGTTATCACTTTTAAAGCCTAACAGTTAATGTATTTACAGGTCAAAACAGACATTCGCAATAGGCTGCAAGGGGACCATCTTGCAGCCTGCATGCGGATCTCAATAAATGGGCCAGAAGTTTCAGACTATCCATACCAAGATGCTCTGGAAATGTTCTTTCAGAAGCCCAGAAAGATACACTGCAGTGACAAAAGCTGCACACTTTGTGAATAATTAACATATTAAAATAAATCTGATGTTTAGTTCAGTGTACAGTTGTTTAGTTATTGTACAGTAATTGTTCAGACATTATAATATATTGGTATACTGCAATTAAAAGAAACATATAAACACTATTAAGTGTTTGTGTGAGTGTTTTGCCGCACCACCCATAACCCCCCCCCCCCACGGCCATGATCCTAGGGGAAACACTGGATTACATATTAAAGTAGACACTAATGCAGATTTTATGAACACTATTGAATGTGTTTAATAAACCCGCAGCATTTAAATTTTTTTTTTTGCTGCATTACATAAACAATTTACTTGCAATAATTTGCTTTAAATTTAAACACAAATATTTTTTCATTACATTACACAATAATTCCACTGAAATTGACCAAAAATGCATTTTGTTATATTTCCTGCAAAAATAAAAAAAAAATGAAGAACAGTTTTTATGATTTATAACAAAAATCAAAAGTGTTGAAAAACAATAAAAATTCATGAATCCCTGCAAAAACCAAAGACAAGGTCAAAACAATGTGAAAATGTAATAAAAAAACAAAACAAAACCGGCAAACCTTTCCTAAACCTTTTGAGTTATCAGGACCTGACCATAAGCCATAAGTTAAACTCATTACCATTCTCATGTGTACATTCTCAACCCACATTCAGCCTCTTCACTACATTTAAGGGAGGTGAAGTCACACATTTTGTATTTTTTTTCTAGTATATTTATCTGCCAAATCATGCTCACATTGCTAGGCAGGTCCAGATAATGAACTCATGGCCAACACATTGATACAAGGAAGTATCCGGTAGCTCTAACAGGAAATATTCATGTCCCTTAAATCAGACAAAATGTGAACAAACTTGCAATTCATGGAAGAGAAAATCGGGGGGCTTATGAAAGGCTTTGTTTTTTGAAAGATAGATCTAAAACACTCCTTACTGTGAAAAATTGTGGTGGGAATGTGAAGGTCTGGGGCTATTTTTCAACCAGTGTGACAATCCTAGGACTCAAGCTCTTCATTGAGCCCTTTAAAGACTGAAAGGGGTTACACATTTAAGCTAAACTTTAAGTGAATGGTACATATGAGATCTCCTTCCGACCCCAATTAACTGGTTCTACAAGGAGGAGTGGGCAAAATTCCCTAAGACAGATGCGAGAGGTTACAGAAAAACGGTAGAAGGAATTAAGGTGTGGTAAACGATTAAAAAAAGGCTCCCACCTCCCAGTATAAGGAAAAAATATCACATTTTGTAAGACTATAACCATCTTGGACTAGGACAAGACAATGACAAAAAAATCTATGAATAAATATTATTAACATTACATAAAATACTGTTGGGCTTGAAACCTCAGATTATTAGATTATTGATCTCCTTAGAAGCTCTTCTCTCAGGGAAATAAACCTGTGTGAGCAGTGATGGATTGTCATCTCTTCTCATATGATCAACCGAGGCTCATGTTCCACTCTGATTGAGACCTCTGACCAATGACTCATGACAAATAACCACCAGAAAGTCTGGAGGAGGCTTGTGAGCATACAAAGACTGTAAAAACAACTAGCAATCAACCACAAATCACTATGGGCTATGAAAAGCATTATAAATATCCCTCGGGTCTGCCACAATGTAATCATACCTTCTCATAGGTGATCCCATTGCACAGACTGGCATCTGATTAAAATGTTGAATTAAACGTATCCAAACACAGTGTTTCTTTACAATGAGTACAGTAGATGGTCGGCCAGGAGCAACCGATATTGTAGTTCAAGATTTATTCATATAGATCATTAATAATTTAAGTCGAAGGAAAGACAGCAGATACTTTACAGATTAAAGACCAACCCTAACACATTCAGACAGCATCTTTGTGATGTTTAATGCCAGATTTTAGAAAATCCATTCCCCCGATAGAACAGAGAAGGCGATGAATACAAGGCGAGAATTGTTGACATCTATCGCAGGAAATCTACTACTGTACATTTCTTCTTCCCTTAGTGTAATGTGCAGACATTTCAACTGATTAAGTTCCTCCAGTAGGATTGATCTAGATTTAGAACTTTAATTAATTTCATGAAAACTATAGGTTTAGAATGTGGAGTGTTTTAAACAATTAGGAGATTTTGGTCATATTGCATGTGACGTTCATCTATTTTGAATGTGCAAAGGTAACTTTAAGGAGTTTACAGCTGTATAAACCCACAAAAATGGTTTAATCAGTAAGGTTCAGTTTCATCTAGTCTATTTCTCAGCCTGACATTGTCTTTTGACAGAAATAGCCTCACAATCTCACATTAACTGTTATCAGACTCATCCAAGTTACACAGTCTGCTGTGGAGGAACAGAGGAAGTGACATTTGGCTGGTTTTCACTGTGAATCCTAGTCACATTTTCTAATGCATAAATCAATTGCAAAATGAAAATGCCAGCAAAAAAAAAACAATGGTACCACTTAAATGTACTTCATTTCATCTCACGAAAGGAAAAATACAATTCTGCAGAGATTTCTCAGAAATAAACAATGTTTTATCAACAAGGTTCGGGAGGAGCATGTCAGAAATGTAAGTAGTATATATGCAACAGTTCGCCTGACAATTGAAGAGCAGCCCACTACACCCTTTCTATACACCGTACGCATGCCCTCTTAGCTCAAATGGTGAACGTTTTATTACAGCTGGGTGTTTTCTGAAAAAGTTTGAATGGCTTTTGCACGGAAGTAACGTAGGTGCTTCTAGTCTTGGGTTCAGGTGTGATGGGGAGTGGTTGTTGGCGTTTCAAGTGCTGTGGATCCCAGTAAATACCTGATAAACAATTTAGGTAGCAGGTCCTTTATGGCATTCATATTAGGTGAGGGGGAGTCCCGATTCTTTTTTGAACAAAGGGAAAGAGCTAAGACAAAGGGCTGTACTTTGCTCAAACCACCAGCCACCGGCACAACCAAGAAAAACAAGCCATTTAAATTGTTCTATTTTAATAATGTTTGCCATTATTAGCATCATTTTACCAGCAATAAGTAATTTGTTGATTCTTAACAACCATTTGGCAGACATACCGTATTTTTCGCAGTATAAGACGCACTTTTTCTTCCCCAAAACTGAGGGAGAAAAGTTGGTGCGTCTTATACGGCGAATGCAGAGTGCCGCGGAGCGGAGGGCGGTCACGGCCGTAGGAGAGGCGTAAGAGAGGCCGCGGGTTCGGCCTAGCTCCGGAGCCGTCGGCCATATTTGTACACCCGGCGGTGCCCGCTGATGTCATCGCCCATCTCTGCTCGTCGATCCTACCATAGCGCTGCTTGTAAGGAGCAGGTATGAAACATTACAGCCTTTTTTGTTACTTTTACTGTTTACTGACTGTTCATGTTACATGTTTGGCATATAATTGTTCTTAAACTGCTGTTAACTTTTACACAGTTGATATAAAATATTTTACTACAGTATTTGGTTCAGAATCTTTTTTTTCTAGATCTTCCTCATTTAAAATTGGGTGCGTCTTATACGGCAAAAAATACAGTACATGGTTTTGTAGGGGTGTCCCCTACATATGAATTTATTTTCAGGTCATCATTGGCAATTCAACCATGCAAATCTCGTCATATGCGTCTGCATCCGTTATGAACCCACCCACAAAACAGCATTGTTTAAAAGTTAATCATTCATAATATAACTCATCAAAATTAATACAGAGTGCTGTCTAATCTACTTTAATGCAAGAGATGTTATGCAAAAATCAAAAAGCTTATGCATGTGACTCCTCTAATCTCAAGGCTCGACATTGAATATTAAATTTCCTCCTTACAGACAGAGCAGAATCTGCAATCACATAATGTGGTCAGGAGTTTCTGCTTTTGTATTGACGTATGCCAATCATGTCAATGGAATCTTTTATATAGTGTGACTGTAGAGTAGGGGGTAAAGGTAGATGAAAGGCCAAGGGGTAGGGGTGGGTGAAATGGAAGTCAGAATTAAAATAATGCCACAAACCCAGTTGAACCCTCTGTTTTTTGTAAAAGTCAACCTAGGTTTAAAGTATCCCGTTAGAAGCGGAGTTCAATCTGTCAAGCAAGCAAACGTCTTTCTTGGTTAAGGAGGCAGTAAAATGTTCTTTACTTTTAACATTTGAAAATTGAAATTATGAAAAATCAACCAAATGGTGAATCTAATTTTACTCAATGTACTGCAAAAAATTTTGTGTCTTGTTTAAACGTGCTTTTAATACATATTTTCAGAGGAAAGTAATGACATTTCCATCATAGAACAGCTTGTGACATTGCTTTCTGTGTGAATTACTCACGCAGAAAAACTGAGAGAATGAAAGACCTTTCTGATTTCCCCGAAAGCGATTGTTCACACAATTATCAATTTAATGAATGACATCTTCTCTTGTAGAGCATAAGAGAGCACAAAACACTTGTATTGTGAACATGTCAAGCTGTCTGAAAAGTATTGTTACGAGATTTAAGCCATATGCCATAAATGTGCACAGAGAAAAATGTATGATGTAAGAATTGAAATGTATGAAAATCTGTATTTGAAGCTTTAAAATAGGAATAATGACCATATCTGCTACAGTACATCACACAGCTTTCAGACAGATTGATTTGTCTGTGGATTAACATCAAGTGGTCAAAAAACAACTTATAATTAAAAACATTTAAATGTGCTTGTAGAATATTTCCACCACAGCACATCTCAGCAAGCAGCTTCGTGGTTTTGAGTGCATAAAGATGCATTTAAGATTGACTGGTGATAGCAAATTACCAAGAAAACTGAGTGTGTGTGTCCCATGCTTTTTTCCCAAATTGAGCTGGGATGAGAAATCAAAAGATCTCTTCCGGTGACAACTTTACATTCAAAGAGAAAAAAGTGTTAAGATGTTAATTAGTGGTGGCCGGTCAATAGTTGGTAGTGGCTGCCCCCCACCACTCACTGCTCCTTGAACTAAGTAAGTAAGTAGGCTTTTTATTGTCATTTCATCCATATAGAGTGCACTACACAGTGAAATGTTTCCCCAGGACCAAGGTGCTACATCGAACAACATAATAAACATTACAGCACAGAATTAGCATTAAATTATCATTAAACTAAGTTATCAAAGTGCACTTGTGCAACATTTAGTGCAAAAGAGAAAAGACAGGTCAAGACAAGGAACAAAAAACAGTAGCGCCGACCAATACACTACAGATAGTTGTGCAAAGTAATGGATAAACTAAGCGTGAAGTAGACTTTAGGTAGAAACCAAATGCTAATATTTTGAAAAAAAAAATGTTTATAAGCCTTATATATTTAAGTATTAAGGCAACCAATAACTTTATGTATTAAGTAAAAATTTTTTTAGAAATCATATAAATTTAAGTATGAATGCATTTGATATATTTATGTAATAAGGCAAAAATATGTTTGTATGTCATATATACATTTATGTATTAAGGCAATTTAAAGTTATGCATGTTGACGATAGTTTCTGGTTGGTCAATGGCGTTGTTTATGCAAACATGGATTACCATGCCAAGTAACAAAGCCTCAGAGGTGAACTTGTGAAGGAGGCACAAAATAGTTCTGTTAAATCTTAGCACTGTTTGATACAAAGACATATGAAGAGGAACATGATTTAAAGGAGGTTGTGAAGAAAAAATATATAAAATTCCATCTCCTGGTTTGAAAAAGCTTAAATAACTGTTGAAGCCAATGCTTTATTCTGCTTTCCTTGTCTCTTTTTTAAACAAAAGGATCAGATCCAGGATGGACTCAGACTGGAATGATAGATTTAAAGCACTTTTTTTTCAAATGTATGAATACATTTTAAACTTGTAAATTTAAACATATGAAGAACTTTGTTTAAAGATTAACTACTAATACTGAGATTGTGTGGGGGAGACAAAATATTTACTCTTGACAGCAGCAAAAAAATACATCCCAATCTCAGAAAGGCCAAAACGTGCAGTAAGCGAAAATAAAAGGGTGCACTAGAAGTCAACCAAATGGGAAGTGAAACAGAAGGTGGAGATCAAGATGTGTTTGCTGTGTCAGATGTCTCTGTGCGGTCGAATCAATGGATAAACTACTTCAGCGCTGCGTGGCGCTGCTAGTCTGGCTAATCACACAGAGAACTAATTCTCAGCAAGAGCACAATTAATTCAGGGGCATGGCAGCATTTAGCAATACACAATGTTCAAGACTAAAGACAAGAACAGCTTGTTAAGTCAAGCTCATTCAAGCGTCTGCTGAATCAAGGGCACAGTGCTTCATGACAACAGGTTCAATTTAACCAAATAATCAAATTTCCTTGCACTGAGCATATATTTTCTCAGCAAAAAGTCAGAAAGAGGCCTGACAATGGTTCATCTGATCCCCCATGAACTACCCAAAGTGTCCAAGGCTGAAGGTTAGAAATGCAACCAAGTCCCACTATTTTGGATTTTTAAAGGCCTTCCATGAGGTGTGTAACACGACTCTAAGTTTTAATTCAAACCTAACAGTTTGAGTTTAAATGTGAACATGCTCTATGTTGTAAAAGGTAACCAGCATTCAGGAAACATGTTGAAGTTTGTGGACAAAGCAGAGTAAGAACAATAAAGCAACTAGAAAGTGTCGATATGCCTTAGATAGCCACCGATCTTAGCCAGGGAACTTACCTGCTAAGTATATTTGGTGCAGCCTATAAGAACACCGATGTCATGACATGGTTACATTTACACGGTTTAATCTGTTTCTCTTGGTCCAGACCAAATTAAACGAGCTATAGGTATGAAAGCACCTTGATATTCATGTATAACTGTTTTGCAGTAATTATTCGTGGCAAACAAACCATTGATGAAAATATAAAAAAGCAGATTCATGTTTGAGTTATTACCTAAAATATTTCTGGTCTATTATGAATCTGCCATATGTAAATCTAGCCTTTCAGACGAACATTGCAGTAAGGATTCTCTATTAAATAAGACTATGTTACGACAGTTCTACCGAGGTGTAAACATAGTTCTAAATTCTATTCAACACTAGAATGCTGAGGTTGAATGGGTGAGAGGACACAAAATTTTTATATTTGATTTGATATTTTATGTCTATTTTTTTAATACTGTGTTAGAATGTCCTTTTGGAAATTTAGCATGTCTATTTTCTAAATTTAGAATGTCTGTTTTGTAAATTTTGAATGTCTGTTTTCAAAATTTGGATTTATATTTTATTTTTTATTACATGTATCTTGTCTTGTCTTGTCTTGTGAATCTGTTGCACTGTAGTGCCTCTGCACAAAAACACATTCCTTGTGTGTGCAAACAAACCTGCTAATAAAGCTCATTCTGATTCTGAATCATAATGAACATTATCATGGATATTGAGTGACGAATGTCATATTCATATTACACATTCTGCTTAATATTCACTGGAGACTAGGACTGGTCAGAAAAGACTCAAAACCATCAAATCCTACAATCCACCCTTGCAGCTAAGGGCATCACAGACGCTGCCCCTCCATCTCATTGCAGCTGCTCACGGAAATGCCACAAGGTTCAGTTCTTGGTCCTCTTATGTTGTTGACCCACACCCCTTCTTTGGGTCCAATCATACACAGACATGGCTTCTCTTACCATTGCTCTGCTGACGACATTCAACTCCACCAGTCCTTTAATCCTGATGACTCAATGGTTATGACCCACATAACAGACATCTCTACATGACTGAAGGCACAAGCTGCTGAGCAAAGGCCGAGCTGCTGGTAGTCTCATAGTCCAGAATTACCTCATCATACAACCAGAATCTATAACAATCCCCTCCTCTGCCTCCACAACCTTGGAGTGTTCTTCAAGGAGCAATGAAAGATCTCATTTCTAAAATATTCAGATCATGCCGATTTAAAATCGAAAAATTAAAGGCATATCTAGACTACTGCAAATCTCTTTTATTGGAACATCCTTCTTGTACAGACCTCTGCAGATGATCCAAAACTCAGCACAACTGGTTTTCAAGTGAATTAACAAGAAGAGCACGTGTTACTCCTCCATCTCTCTTCACTGGCTCCTCATTGCAGCCTGTGTTGAGTTGCTAAAATGCTAATACTCAGGTATAGAGCAGTCACAGCACCATCCTACCTTCACAAACTCATGCAGTCCGACATCCCCTCGTAGAACTTGCGTTTAGACAACGAAGTGTCTCACCGTCACACACTTCCAACCCCATTTTGAAAAATGACTCTCAAGGCTTTTTAAAACTTCACATTCTTCAAAACTTGATCTGCAAGTCACTTTGAATTAAAAGTGTCTGCTAAATTCAATAATGTAGAAAAGAAAGCAGTCCACGTCGTTGTTCTGCACATGTAAAATTATGATGCATGCAAGTATGACATATACTGCACTTGCAGCCTCATAAACCTCCTGGAATGTTTCTTTAGGAAAGCTTAACTATGCAGTTGTCTCATTCTGCATGGTGGTCAACCAGCAGTCAACTGAGATAAGAGCGATCTGAAATTGAATCACACAGCCGAGTGCATCTGCGTTGGAGATTTCACAGCCGTGTTGACTATAGGGTGTTTCTCAGAGGAAGGTGGAAGGTGCATTTAGTGTAAACAAGATTAGGAATAAACCTGTTTACTTCCATCTTTTATTGCATTTACCAATTACACATGCTGTTCAGGGAGTATGTGTGCTCAAATGTTCTTGGCTCAAGTGGCTAAACGGCCCACATCTTTGAAAAACATTTCTTACACGTTTACACTTAATATGCGAGTGGACGTGGCCCTGTGATAGACTGGTGATTTGTCCAGGTTATACCCGCCTTTCAACCAATTCCCTGACGGAATAAGTGAAAAAAAAAAAAAACTAACCACAACTATAACCACAGCTTCCTCAATCTTTGAGGTAACACTGGAAAGAGAGGATGTGCTCTATTTCCTCATGCAAGGGCTGTTTTTGGCAGGTACTGCGAGTCGTGCGAGATACGTTTATTGCAGTGTTTCCCACACCATTATATTAGGGGGGCGCCCCACCCCCCCCCCCAACGGCACCCCCCGTCCCCCTTGAAGGTCAAGTTAATTTTATTTTATTTTCGTCGAATAACGACAGAAGTAATTTATATATAACAGGTCTTTGCTTTTTTCTTTTATTAAACTAAATAGCATTATGTTATTTATACGATGGCATGTAATTTCTGTCTCAACGTTTGCGCGTTTACAATTGTCCTCCGTATCGCGCACGGTGGAGTTCTGCCCCGATGCGCGCACACACACACACCCATCAGCGGACAGAGACCGCGCGTTGGAGAGTATGTCGCAGCAAGCAAAAATATCCGTGTTTTTTAAAATCTCCCAAGGTGGTGATGGTGACAGCACGTGTTCTGCTGCGAGCAGCAGCCGGTGTAGCTTTCCTACTCCGAATCAAAGTACAGAAAAGAGCCCAAGTGCTGCATGTCTTGCCCCTGACAAGCAGCAAAAGTCTAGCCACCACAGAACGACAGGTTTTGACCCAGCTTGGCTGTCAGAGGCGAAATACTCCCCCTGGCTTTACAAGACTGATCTTGGTAAGTAAGTAAATACACACAAGCATGAATGAACGAATTGATAAATAAATTGCTTAATTAATAGCTAGCTAGTTAGTTATACAATGGCATTTCCTGCTTTAAACTATCACTATGTTAAGTTGATTTTTACTGTTGTTACTATCAGTTATCACTTTTAAAGCCTAACAGTTAATGTATTTACAGGTCAAAACAGACATTCGCAATAGGCTGCAAGGGGACCATCTTGCAGCCTGCATGCGGATCTCAATAAATGGGCCAGAAGTTTCAGACTATCCATACCAAGATGCTCTGGAAATGTTCTTTCAGAAGCCCAGAAAGATACACTGCAGTGACAAAAGCTGCACACTTTGTGAATAATTAACATATTAAAATAAATCTGATGTTTAGTGTTTAGTTCAGTGTACAGTTGTTTAGTTATTGTACAGTAATTGTTCAGACATTATAATATATTGGTATACTGCAATTAAAAGAAATATATAAACACTGTGAAGTGTTTGTGTGAGTGTTTTGCCGCACCACCCATAACACCACAACCCCACCCCCCCTCCCAAGGCCATGATGCTAGGGGAAACACTGTATTGTAATTCAGAATTCCGTTATTGCAATGTGCTACTTTATTAAAGGGTTAAAGAACATCTAACACCTCTATCTAACTGGACAGCAGTCTGAATACGCATGGCTTCATTATCCAAATGTAAAGCAAAAACATTGGAGCAAGTGAAAAAAAAGAGACAAATGCATACATTTTAGTAATTATAAAGAAAAATAAGTTTTGAGATCTTTTGAACTTAAGTTTGTAAGTGGTTGCAATGACAGGCGCAATTTTTTTGGACAACTTTGATTACAGCTGATTAAAGTGCAGTTACTTTCCCTACAGGATGCTTTTTATTCAGCAGTCAGCCTTTCAGCCACATCAGAAGATGGATTAATGCCAAGTAAGTACATTTTATAATGGATACAGAGTTCAATGAGTTAAATGTATGTGAGAGAGCGCAATAAGAGCGAGCGAGTGAGATAAAGAGACAGTAAAGGCTAACTCACACTAACCCGAATTCAGACTCGCACAAATTTTCAGATGGCTTTTCAGCAGAGTGCTCATCATCTGGGTAAAAGAAATATTGATGCAATGACACTCCCTGCCTGAAGATGGGGTTTACAATATGCACTCAACACCACACAGGGAAAAAAGGAAGAAGGAGACAACGACCGAGAAGAAATTAAACACATAGAAAAAAATCATGGATGTCGAGTGGCTAGTGGCTGATGACAGGAAGTTGTTTGACAAAATTATGGAAAAAGAGAGGATTTGTGGTGCACTATTTTTTTTCCTGTTTCCAGTACCAAGATGCTGTGATAATGTGGGATGAGCGCCACGAAGCGTCTCTTTTACGTCCTACTCACGTCCTACTCCAAGTCAGCTTTCGTTGGTTGTTCTCTTTGCGAAAAACAGAAATGAAATGACAATCCAAAATGCTTTTCCGTCGGCACCATTCGTTCAATGAGGTTTGTGAGCTCTCGTTGATGTCCATGGTTTTCGGTCTTTCGAACCTTGGGTCAAAAACTTGGATTGGTGTGAAGAGGACTTAACAGTGTTGGGTTTGCATTGGAGTTTACCATGTCAAAAACAGTATAAAGGTAGTATTTAAAATGGCAATTTTATAGAATAGAAAAAAAGTGTTTTTCCCTGTTGGCTCTAAGTTTATATCTGTGGTACGGGCTCAGTTTTTCAAGTTTTGTCAGCTAGCTTCCTAAACTAGTGTTCAATTGTCTCATTTTAAACAAATCTTGGAGAAAACTGACATGAATAACAGATGTGTTCTTCCAAACACTGGCTTGCTCCATTACATCCACTCTTTTTTTCAGAATATGCTCTATATGTGAGAACATGTGTTGTTTTTTTTGGAACAGAGCACCTTCTTGTAATCCTCATATTTATCTTTTAAAATAAACAATTTGAGCTCTTGTGTAGCTATCCTTTAACAGGAGTGAAGGAGGAGCTGTGTGTATAGCACGTCATTACCAGGTTAGATTCAATATCAGCATGTGATGTGTACCTCTAACTGCGGCCATTTCATCGCGAGCTCTAATAAAAGCAGTTTTTATTAGGAATAAAAACTATTTTCAGTCCTGTAGCTTTAAGGTTCCATTTGCTTTTATGTCAAAAGATCCAGCATTTTTTGGTTTCGCACTTCAAGCAGCTCCTTTGCATTCAATTCCAAAATTATTTAGTGAACTGTCTTCGCACACAATGTTTTATATTTTCCAGAAAATTTCATAAACAATTGCCAAATTTTTAAAAGGCTGGCTTATTGAATGCCAAAAAAAAAAACATGGGCGATGCGCCATCATGGAAAAGAGAAGTTGTATTTTTAGTACATGAGCCACTGAATCCAGAGACTTGTCAGTGTTTGACAGCCAAGACAATGATTGCTTTTCTTTTCATTAGTTCAAGCATCCGTTTTGCAAGTAAGTACAAATAAATGTTCTTTAAACAAAGCTCCTGTGAAATTTTTGTTATCTACTCACATAAAAAAACGTTGTTTAATATAGGACATCATGTACGGTTTTAATGCAGGTGTATGCTTTACTGCATCTGTCTTTGCTGCAGGCTGCAGTGAATCATCTAAACTGGTGTTTGGACAGGTTGGGGACACGGTTACTCTCCCGTGTAAGTATGACATTACCACCAACGGTCAGCTTAGCGTTTGTTGGGGCAGACATCAGTCATGGTTCTCCTGTGAAAACACTGTTATCTCCACTGATGGCTGGAGAGTAATCTACAAGGAATCGCTCAGATTCAGCTTGGCCAGTGGACTCAAGCAAGGCGATGTTTCACTAACCATTAGAGAAGTGCAAATGTGGGACACTGGGATGTACGTGTGTCGCATAGAGATCCCTGGACCCTTTAATGACATTAGTTACTATGTTTACCTGTTTATCAGCAGTGGTGAGTTTCCGTCACTTGCTCTTATGTTGGCGTGGTTGCAACCGAATATCCTGATGTGTTTTTACTCTTCCATTACAAGGACTGGATCCAAAGAGAGTTGTCTCAGAAACGCAAGAGGCTCCTACAAAGGCAACGCAAAGAAAACAAGGTATTTCTTTTTTTGTTGCATAAAATGTAATTTTCGAGGAATCTGCAATGCACAAATGCTCCCATGACCTCCATTCCTAGAAATGCAAGCCCATGGGAGATAAATTAGGCTCCCACTCAGAGAGAAGGTTACACAATGCCACAGCAACAGAAAGGCTGCAATGTCTTGCAAACTTGTTGACAAAATGATTTAAATCAAACAAAATTTTTTTAGTATGGAATATGCTACAATGTGTTGTTTTAAATTACTGTACATTGGTTTTCTTCTTACCATGCCATTACAATGAACTAAAATGACAGAAAATATAAAGAAGCTCTATAAAATATAAAATAAAATACCATATAAATCCAATAATCTTGAAATCAATTAAAATGCAACTTTAATCATTTAACCACGTTCTGTACAAATTTGTGAATAATAGTTGAGGAAGGATTACCATTGTTTTCCTGACTATCCTTCTCCAGGCCTAAAGTCCCACCCTGCTTTGCATCTCATTGGCTGGATTACAAGTGTCTTCCAATCCTCATGAGATGAGAATGTTTTCCACCGAGGTCTGATTCAGTTGATAGCGGAATATTTTTTATGCATGAGAAATTAAATATGTGAAAAAAAAACTAAGTGTCACACGTTCAGTGCATGAGAATTGAGATCCCTAATGTTTGATTTGTATCTCTACTACAATACTTTCCCACCGAATAAACATTCACAGTTAGTGAGGGCATTTAAATCTAACAGGCTAATCAAACCCGTTACAACAGCAGTGGAACATTTTTGTTTGTTTAAAAAAATGTTCCCTTCCCTCACAAAGATTGTGGTCCATTTGCAAAATTTGTGACGGACTGCAAATGCTTTGACGGACTGCAAATGCTTTTATATTCTAAATGCATGGACTTCTGTTCTAAAGTTGTAATCCAGCTCTTGCGCAGTAGAAGAGTATAAGCATTGGGAGAGTATAGGGCACATATTATAGGGCAAAGGTGTGTTCTTCGTAAAAAAAAAAAAAAAAGTGCACCAGCCACCACTGCTGCTTTAAACGTTTCACTAGTACTTAATAAAACACTTAATTCTGTCTATTTTACAATTTTAATATGTGAACATTCAAGTGGGCAGTTGAACTGCGTGCGGTCTGCAACCATTTCTGCACACAGATGACCCCTGAAAAAAAATTAAATGTAACATAAATAATACTGTGTTGTGGGCATGCTTGTGACAGGCTCTTTTGTACTCAGGTGTTTGGAGGCTAGTTGAGATGTTCTTTGTCTGGTGTTAAATCTCTCACTTGTGTTTTTAATAGATATGATTTATTCTCTTGATGTGTGCAGTAACTGAAAATTTAATCAATGAATAAACTGACTAACCCTATAATTTACCGACCCATGTTTTAAATGCCTTGGTGCTAAGGATAATTATTAAAGCTCAAATAATATGATCTTCATTTATTTTATGTTTCAAAAGCTACTTTAAAATTATAAGCTACTTGTTTTTCAGTCTTCCTCACAACCAAACCGGTCAAAGGGACAACTGCAGGTGAGAATTCTGACCATGTTTAATTCACTTAAAAGTGTATCATGAAACATTAAACACAATCTGACAAAACATTGAAACTCATTGGTTGCTTTCAGATGCTGTGGACATCCACATGGGTGAAGTCATTGCAGCCAACCATCATGAGGTACCACAGTCATGCTTATAATTTAACTTTGAGTGTGTTTTTTGGAATAATGAGGTTCTATCAGCAAGCCGTACATGTTCTGTTCCTCTAGAAAACAATGGAAGATTTTGTCATAAAAACAATAAAAGCGGGAGCTATTATCTTTATCCCTGGTTTGATCATCGGATTTCTTTACAGTAAGTCAATATGACATTTCTGCATACAGTTGATAACTCTGATTTACATTTTTTTGCTTTAAAGAAATGTACACTAAATGGCCACTTTATTGGGTATACCTGTCCAACTGTTTGTTGACGTAAATTCTTAGTCAGCCAATCACATGGCAGCAACTCAATGCATCTAGCCGTGTTTAATATGGTCAATATTATCAGAATGGGCAAGAATAACTTTGAACGTGGCATGGGCGTTGGAGCCAGGCGTGCTGGTTTGAGTTTTACAGAATCTGGGATTTTCAGGCACAACCATTTCTAGGGTTTGCAGAGAAATATTCTGTGGGTGCAAAAGCCAAGTTGATGCCAGAGGTCAGAAAAGAATAGCCAGACTGCCTCGAGCTGTTACAAAAGCAACAGTTACTTAATTAACCACTAGTTACAATCGATGTATGCAGAAGAGCATCTCTGAACACATTAAACCATGAGTTGAATGGACAAATGAAGAACACACAGAGGGCGACTCCTACCAGCTAAGAAGTTCTGAAGGCAAAAGGGGGGTACAACCTGGTACTAGCAAGGTGTACCTAATAAAGTGGCCGGTTAGTGTAGGATCTTGTTGGAAATGGAAACTTCTGCAAACCCTCGTTCTGCATTATGTTAAATTTGGCTCTATGGATGTGCCTCAACGGCTGAGTGGAAGTGAAAGAGGTGACTCATGGCCCGTTTTGCTTAGTGTGCATTAACACATCCATCTGAACGCTCTGCCCTCAGGACTGCGGCGCTCCAGAGAATGAACTGGCAAGAGGACAAAGTAAAATCTGTCATTGCTGATAATCACAGCTTTATTTATAATCAATCTTGAGTCTTGATAAGAGATAAAACTGCAGTGTTGATTTGTTAATTTTTCTGTAGCATGATTTTTTTTTACGGTGTATCCTATTTACTTTATTTTCTGTAACAATAATAAAATTATATTACTAATAATGCAGTGCTGTGGTAGATATTTAATTATAGAAAGTACATAACACAAACACTAAAACTCAGATGTACACCTAAATACAATTTCATATTAATATGTTGGCTTATCTAGACTGTTTGAGCCACAGCCACCAAACTTTGACAAGATTGAATTGTTCATTGACTTGGGGTCAAACTTTATAAAACTAAAACTTTATAAAACTGAGAACCTCATTGAACATCATCTAAAGAATGGGATTAATATTTAGTTAATTCACTGTATTTTGTTCATGGCTGAAAATAAATGACTAACACTTCCGTTTTTAAAGCGTTTACACAATGATGTGCGTGTAACCTACTCATCTCAGTACAATTCACAATAACAAACGTAAAAATATTTAACGTCACAATATATAACAGCTTATGTAATAGGGAAAGTGACATATTTTGAATCTGTTCAAAATAGATTCAAGCTTCATAGTAAATAAAAAGTCTGCAGCTGTAGTCTAAATATTAAAAGTAATTTTAAGAACAGTTAACTATTTTTAGTATATTGACTCAAATCAATATAAGTGACATGCAAGTCAAACTAAATCGTACTTTAGCTGAGCCATGCCAACTTTCCCACATTAACATTTCCTTTCAAACATGAATCCACTGATTAGTCACCAACCAAATGTTTATCAAATGTTTTCTACATCTACACTAGGCAAATAGTTAACACCAGCATTAAGTTTTACATTTTCATCTATAAGAAAAAAAACAAAACAAGAAATACATGCAAAGGGAATGACATAACCTTACATTAAGATACATTTCCATGTTTGAAAATATGGCACCAAGTTCATTTTGCAGTATTTCACTAACGTCACTCGACGTTGTAAATGTAAAAGCACCGTCATTTTGGTTAAATTGCGGTCATATCCGCAAATTCAACAGACAATGAGCAAAATCTGGTTTCTTCAAGCAGTAAATTGGTTAAGAATGCTATTTTATTTTATTTCAGCTACATACCACGCACGTGCTCTTGACGGCGATCGTTGATCGGCTAACAGCGTGGGCAATAGCGACCTCTAGTGTTCAAACCACGACATATTAAAATAGCAATAAAACTTCTTTCAAGCTCTTGTATCGCTCAGCTATACGCAATGACGTCTATATATTACCTTTGAAGAAATAATAATTTGAATTAGGCTGTCGTTTGTTTATTTGGTGTACGACACAGAAGACCACGTATGGAAGTGAAACTGTACAAAAAGACATCTGGATGCACATTTAAGCAAAGGATGAGGAGGGAGTCATGTGCAAGTCAGCTTCCGTTTGATGAGCAAAGATGTAAGAGGCCTGAGTTAGTCTCCAGCACTTTGTGAGAGTGACACATTTCATTTTCATCATGACTGAGCTCCAAAGCTTCTTCTGTACAACATGGATCTTCTGCTGCCTCATGAGTGAGTTTTTACATTTTACAGTCAAGCTATTTGTGACTAAGACTTGTATGTGTGTGTGATGGAAAATTGAAAACATCTTTATTAAAGCAAAAGTAATTGTACTCCGAAATCGCATGTAAAATAATGATTTGAACAATGTGATGCTGAAATGGAAACTTGTGAATTGTACCAATAAAATTAAAGAATAACCTGTATTAACCATTTATCATCCTTTTTATATATATATATTTTTTTCATTCTTGACTCATTCCTCAATCCTGCATTTTTGTCCTGCATTTGTCATGTTTTTCATTTCTTTTAATGACTTTTAAACTAAACTCTCATTGAAGGCATTTAAAGTATGAATTGACTCATTTGTAGTAAACAGAAAATGTTGTGACACAAAACATTTTAAGTTCTTCAAAATAGCAATTCTTTCCTTCTACTCATGCAAATCTCTCAATGAGCGTGATGAGGTAGCCACATGGGATTTCAATTGTCCAATCGCTTACAATTGTCTTCAGAAAATGCAGAGCACCTTTTATCTTCCCTCTGTGGTCCATCTCAGTGGAGATTTTGCTCAAAATCACCATTCTGATTTCGGTTATACGTGAAGGTGTGTTTAGGGTAATTTTCCTGCTGAAAAATAAAGAATAGTACAGCAAGATGGCATAAGATTGCGTGTTGCTGCAGGACTCTGGTTGAGTCAGCATGGCTTGCATGTTATAAATCCTCAATAGTGTCACAAGCAAAGCACCCCCACACCATCACCTACTCTATGCTTGACTGTGGGGTCACACTTGGTATATAAAGACCACCCAACATTGTTAAATTTGGACTCCTCTAGGGAAATGCCTATTCCTTGTTTGTTCCTCTTGTGATAATATGAATTCTGACAGACAAACAGGGCTGTCAGCTGTGTACAAACTTGACCCCTCTTTTTCTCTCTCCCGTTCTCAGTTGGCAAATGCAGCGATGTCATTGTTCAGAGTTTTGAAGGGGACACTGTCACTTTGCCGTGCCAGTATGACAGCAAATATCATGGGAAGCTACACATATGCTGGATGAGAGGAGATATTCCCAGAACTGGTTGTGGGGATGAAATTATCGGAAGTGATGGGGACAAAGTGGTTAGAAATAAATTAGAACGATACAATCTGCTAGGACCAATCCAGCAAGGGGATGTGTCTCTCACCATCTTCACCGTTGATAAAAAAGATTCTGGAAAATATGGATGTCGCATACACATTCCTGGATTGTTTAATGATGAGTGGCATTATGTGCACTTGATTGTTGATGATGGTAAGTATTTACTGCCTAATATTGGTACAATCTTTGATGATGTTATTAGTTCATTTAATATAGAGGATATGAACTGACATCCCTTTTCCACATTCAATAAGACTGAGGGGCAAAATAAAGCTGGGAATGGCTGCTTTTACTGAGGAAAAGTGCCCAACTGTGAGTTAATTGATGACCACATCCTTATGTTAAAAAGATTTGAACTTGACTGTGATCCCCATGAATCACCAGCTTTCTGTGAACAGAGATTTGGTCAGACGTTAGATTTCCTGACATTAGTACGTTCATGATTTCAACACCAGGAATCTGTACTAAAGCCTAGACACCTGGTTGTACTTTAAAGCAGGGTTTGTCAGAAACATTAAACTGACGAAGACATCAGAAAGCTAGCTACACAGTAAAATCCTAAGAGTTAAATTAACTCTACTCAGAGTGTATTTGGTCCCACTCTATATAGACTTAAACCAACTCTTAAGGAGTTTTTAACTAAACAGTCTATTTTTGTCTGTTTTTACTCTTTCTGGAGTGGACTTGGTCCCTCTCTGAATAGTTAATATTTAGTTTGCATTTTCCATGCAGATTTGGAAAAACATGAAGAAAATAGATTATTAAATTACTCTTTCTCAGAGTCGGTTTAACTCTATATAGAGTGGGACCAAATATACTCAGAGTAGAGTTAATTTAACTCTTAGGATTTTACTGTGTAGGCTTTCTGTAGTTAATGCAATGCTACTACATTGTATTATTAGCACAAATTCTCATCAATGCCACACAATAGTATATATAT